>JAWNPR010000037.1:0-23918 GCA_035047405.1 Drosophila stalkeri | reverse complement strand
CCGATAAAAGACGCTTCTAAAGCGGTATGCCATAAAGAAATCAAATGAAAAATATTACGGTTTTTGCCGGTTAAACCTCAAAAAAAGTAAACTTTTGCTTTCTAGTTCAAGGAGTTTTTTAATGGAATAATGTAAATATTTCAAAAATTTCTTGGACCATGCTAAATCTTTTAATATATCTCAGTAAAACGATAAAAGACGCTTCTAAAGCGGTATGCCATAAAGAAATCAAATGAAAAATAATTACGGTTTTTGCCGGTTAAACCTCAAAAAAAGTAAACTTTTGCTTTCTAGTTCAAGGAGTTTTTTATGGAATAATGTGAATATTTCAGAAAGTTCTTAGACCATGCTAAATCTTTTAATATATCTCAGTAAAACGATAAAAGACGCTTCTAAAGCGGTATGCCATAAAGAAATCAAATGAAAAATATTACGGTTTTTGCCGGTTAAACCTCAAAAAAAGTAAACTTTTGCTTTCTAGTTCAAGGAGTTTTTTTATGGAATAATGTAAATATTTCAAAAAGTTCTTGGACGATGCTAAATCTTTTAATATATCTCAGTAAACCGATAAAAGACGCTTCTAAAGCGGTATGCCATAAAGAAATCAAATGAAAAATATTACGGTTTTTGCCGGTTAAACCTCAAAAAAAGTAAACTTTTGCTTTCTAGTTCAAGGAGTTTTTTTATGGAATAATGTGAATATTTCAGAAAGTTCTTAGACCATGCTAAATCTTTTAATATATCTCAGTAAACCGATAAAAGACGCTTCTAAAGCGGTATACCATAAAGAAATCAAATGAAAAATATTACGGTATTTTGCCGGTTAATACCTCAAAAAAAGTAAACTTTTGCTTTCTAGTTCAAGAGGTTTTTTATGGAATAATGTAAATATTTCAGAAAGTTCTTAGACCATGCTAAATCTTTTAATATATCTCAGTAAAACGATAAAAGACGCTTCTAAAGCGGTATGCCATAAAGAAATCAAATGAAAAATATTACGGTTTTTGCCGGTTAAACCTCAAAAAAAGTAAACTTTTGCTTTCTAGTTCAAGGAGTTTTTTTATGGAATAATGTAAATATTTCAAAAAGTTCTTAGACCATGCTAAATCTTTTAATATATCTCAGTAAAACGATAAAAGACGCTTCTAAAGCGGTATGCCATAAAGAAATCAAATGAAAAATATTACGGTTTTTGCCGGTTAAACCTCAAAAAAAGTAAACTTTTGCTTTCTAGTTCAAGGAGTTTTTTTTATGGAATAATGTGAATATTTCAGAAAGTTCTTGGACCATGCTAAATCTTTTAATATATCTCAGTAAACCGATAAAAGACGCTTCTAAAACGGTATACCATAAAGAAATCAAATGAAAACTAATTCGTATTTTGCCGGAAATACCTAAGAAAAAGAAAATTTTTGCTTTCTAATTCAAGAGGTTTTATATGGAATAATGTGAATATTTCAGAAAGTTCTTGGACGATGCTAAATCTTTTAATATATCTCAGTAAAACGATAAAAGACGCTTCTAAAGCGGTATGCCATAAAGAAATCAAATGAAAAATATTACGGTTTTTGCCGGTTAAACCTCAAAAAAAGTAAACTTTTGCTTTCTAGTTCAAGGAGTTTTTTAATGGAATAATGTAAATATTTCAAAAAGTTCTTGGACCATGCTAAATCTTTTAATATATCTCAGTAAAACGATAAAAGACGCTTCTAAAGCGGTATGCCATAAAGAAATCAAATGAAAAATATTACGGTTTTTGCCGGTTAAACCTCAAAAAAAGTAAACTTTTGCTTTCTAGTTCAAGGAGTTTTTTAATGGAATAATGTAAATATTTCAAAAAGTTCTTGGACGATGCTAAATCTTTTAATATATCTCAGTAAACCGATAAAAGACACTTCTAAAACGGTATGCCATAAAGAAATCAAATGAAAAATATTAAGGGTTTTGCCGGTTAAACCTCAAAAAAAGTAAACTTTTGATTTCTAGTTCAAGGAGTTTTTTTTTAATATATCTCAGTAAAACGATAAAAGACGCTTCTAAAGCGATATGCCATAAAGAAATCAAATGAAAAATATTACGGTTTTTGCCGGTTAAACCTCAAAAAAAGTAAACTTCTGCTTTCTAGTTCAAGGAGTTTTTTTATGGAATAATGTGAATACTTCAGAATGTTTTTAGACCATGCTAAATCGTTTAATATATCTCAGTAAAACGATAAAAGACGCTTCTAAAGCGGTATGCCATAAAGAAATCAAATGAAAAATATTACGGTTTTTGCCGGTTAAACCTCAAAAAAAGTAAACTTTTGCTTTCTAGTTCATGGAGTTTTTTAATGGAATAATGTAAATATTTCAAAAAGTTCTTGGACCATGCTAAATCTTTTAATATATCTCAGTAAAACGATAAATGACGCTTCTAAAGCGGTATGCCATAAAGAAATCAAATGAAAAATATTACGGTTTTTGCCGGTCAAACCTCAAAAAAAGTAAACTTTTGCTTTCTAGTTCAAGGAGATTTTTTTATGGAATAACGTGAATATTTCAGAAAGTTCTTAGACCATGCTAAATCTTTTAATATATCTCAGTAAACCGATAAAAGACGCTTCCAAAACGGTATACCATAAAGAAATCAAATGAAAACTAATTCGTATTTTGCCGGAAATACCTAAGAAATAGAAAATTTTTGCTTTCTAATTCAAGAGGTTTTATATGGAATAATGTTAATATTTCAGAAAGTTCTTGGACGATGCTAAATCGTTTAATATATCTCAGTAAAACGATAAATGACGCTTCTAAAGCAGTATGCCATAAAGAAATCAAATGAAAAATATTACGGTTTTTGCCGGTTAAACCTCAAAAAAAGTAAACTTTTGCTTTCTAGTTCATCGAGTTTTTTAATGGAATAATGTAAATATTTCAAAAAGTTCTTGGACCATGCTAAATCTTTTAATATATCTCAGTAAAACGATAAATGACGCTTCTAAAGCGGTATGCCATAAAGAAATCAAAAGAAAAATATTACGGTTTTTGCCGGTCAAACCTCAAAAAAAGTAAACTTTTTCTTTCTAGTTCAAGGAGATTTTTTTTATGGAATAACGTGAATATTTCAGAAAGTTCTTAGACCATGCTAAATCTTTTAATATATCTCAGTAAACCGATAAAAGACGCTTCCAAAACGGTATACCATAAAGAAATCAAATGAAAACTAATTCGTATTTTGCCGGAAATACCTAAGAAATAGAAAATTTTTGCTTTCTAATTCAAGAGGTTTTATATGGAATAATGTGAATATTTCAGAAAGTTCTTGGACGATGCTAAATCGTTTAATATATCTCAGTAAAACGATAAAAGACGCTTCTAAAGCAGTATGCCATAAAGAAATCAAATGAAAAATATTACGGTTTTTGCCGGTTAAACCTCAAAAAAAGTAAACTTTTGCTTTCTAGTTCATCGAGTTTTTTAATGGAATAATGTAAATATTTCAAAAAGTTCTTGGACCATGCTAAATCTTTTAATATATCTCAGTAAAACGATAAAAGACGCTTCTAAAGCAGTATGCCATAAAGAAATCAAATGAAAACAAGTAAGAAAGCTGTAGTCGAGACTGCTCGACTACGAAATCCCCCGAACCCCTCTTAGAAAGAATAATATTCTAAGAATTATTCGATTCGTTTCTGCACGCATAGCAAAGTACCCATGCATACACACGCTGATCTACGCTTGTACGCATGTGTGTATGCATTGCAGGCGTCTTGCTGACTCGCTGTCTCGCTTGCTCTGTCACGTTTGTTAAGCTGCGAAAACTTATTTGATTCATAATTCTGTTTCGTAATCAAACTGTCAGGTCTATATGTCAAACCAAACTGTATGACTTTAAAATAAGTGTTTTAACACATTTTGAGGTGAATTGGGGACCGGGATCCAAAATCTGACAAAAACCGATATTGTATTAAATTAGTATCTATGTATATCTATATAAAAAAAATAAAAATTATTATGGACTTAGAACTTGTCAATGGACATAAGACTTAACATCGGTGTTGTAGAACTCGCGATGATCTAACATTACATGCAACAGTCTAGCCATCTACACCACGGCACATCTTAAACTCGCAATAGCGAAAACGAATGAAATTCAGTGCTATGCGTCATATACGAAACAAAACAAAAACTAAAGCAGAGGCTGAAAATACAAATACAATTCAAAGACAATACTAAACACAATTCAAAGACAATTCTGATTATAAGAATCTGCATGGATGGCAACATAGAAAACAGCCCAAGCTGTTTTGTGTGTATATGTGCACACGCATAGGAAAATTGCTTTGCGTTGCCAACGTTGCTTGCATTTGCATTGCGATTTTAATTGCTTTATTTTGTTTAATAAATATGAACGTATTTAAGGAATTGTATTAAAAGTTTCAGCATATGATCTAGATATTCTATTGAACATTTTACGATTTTTTAGAAATCTCAACGCTTACAATTAGCTTTACATACAAATGTACAAATGCGCACGCAGCCACATGCTGATCTACGCTTGCACGTATACATACATACATATGTATATAATTAAATATTATTAAATATATTTAAATATTATTAAATATATGTTGGTGAGTCGAATTAATGTCGCGACATATACTAACGACAACGTTAAACATTAAAAGACGAAGTCAAGGTTTACTTATGACAACTTGCTTTATTCAATGATAACTTAAGACTAACAATTGTGCGTCTATTGAAAAGTAAAGTACACTCTGTCAGAACATTTGCAACTTTCGGATGATGCATGTTGCTGGCAACAAATGTTTACTTGTGGGTGATACATGTTGCTGGGGATGGTTTCTATGAATTATTTCGATCGATGCCGATCGAAGGGGGAGAAGCGCCGGCTTGGCCGCTCTTTGTTTCTTGGGAATGTTTACTTCAATGTATTTCGATCGATGCCGATCGAAGGGGGAGAAGCGCCGGCTTGGCCGCTCTTTGTTTCTTGGGAATATTTACATTAATGATTGGGCTATGGGAACAGCTTTTGGAAATGTAGACGTAATCAGTATGATTATGTCACTTCCCTCTCCTTAAGAGGCGAGCCTGCGAGTCAAGGTGACACAGAAGGGTAAAGTTTTGGTAAAGTTGATTGTGTCATCTCGATAGCTGTGTTTTTTTTTGTTGTAGTTCTTCTTCTATTTGGACTGATGAAGTTGTTTGACTGTTGGATTCGTGAATTTGTTTCTTAAATTTCAAGATTAATTTTATAGGGTTACATGATACATATTTAAAATATAGGATTACAATTATGAATATGATTATTGTGGTTATAATGATTGTATAAGTGAGGATATTATTTTGTGATACAATTTTTATAATGTCGTCGTGCTTGATAGGTTTTACTTTAATAATTTCTATTGGAGGATACAATGGTGTAAGATCAACTTCTGGTTGAAAATAGTTATCGCTTATGATTATGTCGTTTATTTGTAATTTACATTGATTGATACTTATAATTTTATTTCCTTGAATATTAAGATTAACATTGTTTTTCTGGCAATTTTGTTTTACAATTGTAGTAGTTATATTCCAAGTTACGATGGTATTTGGCTCAATATATTTTATTATTTCTTTGCTATTTATATGTTCATAATTACAGATTGGTTTTGTATGTAATAGAATTTTTGTTATGCAATTATCAATTATTGGTTTATTAAAGATTTTATTATCTTTTTTATAATAAGAAGTAGTGCTAATATAATCAAGTTGATAGCCATTGTGATCAGGATATGGGATAATTTTGATTGTGTTAGTGGATTGAAAGTCAATTGGAATATGGGATATAATTAGTATAAACGATAGTATGATTATGAAGTAGAAACCTGTGGGATTTGGATTTGGTTAAATTTCTTTAATTTTTTAAACTGTGTTTTGTAGTAACGTGTAATTCTATTTCTGTTAGTAATTTGGTAATGATCTGTATCTATTTTTTCAACGTTTTTATTGGCTTTAAATGGATTTTCTAATTTTCCTTTTTGTAACGGTCCTTTTCGATATCTGGTATCGACTTCGAATTCTTGTCGGTCACTGTTTATTTTATTTATTACTTTTTCCTTTTTTTTCTTGGGTGTTTAAATTTGGTTGTCCAGCATATGTGTGCAGGAGTTTGTCCGGTTGTGTCATGTTTTGTTTTGTGATTGTAAATGTAAAGAATAGTTTCTATTTTACTGAGTTTATTTTCTTCGTCATTTAAAGTGTTGATTATTCTAATTTTTTCGTTTATTGTTTTGTGTAGTCGTTCGATGTCTGCTATTCCAGTTTTTGTGGTATTTAATTGTAATTCTACTCCTTCATTGTCAAGCCATTTTTTGAGTGCTAAGCTGGAAAATGCGCCGTCTCGATCAGCTTTTAATAATTTTGGTTTTCCTAACTGATTAAATATACGCATTAATGCATTTTTGCATTCTATCCAATCTTTTGTTTTAATATTTTCAAGAGTAGCAAATTTTGAGTAAATGTCTATGCAACTAAGGTAATGTTTGCCTTCAGAGGAATAAATGTCTATTACAAATTTATCGCGACAATGTTCGGGTCTGGGGGTGATTTTCATCGGCATGTTTGTGTTTCTGTGTTCGGTTTTTGCTAAATTGCAGATGTTACATTCGTTTATTATATTTTGTATTAGTAATTGGCTGTTAGGGAAATAATAAGTTTCGCTGAAGAGTTTATTTGTTTTTTGAATTCCTGGATGTAAGAGTTTTTCATGGGTTTTTAAAATGAGTTCCTTAAATTCGGCATATGAGTTCATATTTTTTAATTTGATGAGACTTCGTAGAATTTTGGTATGGCTAGGGTTGATAATTTCTTTGTGTACGCTTTGAATGATTTCAAAATCTGCATCACTGTCTATAAACATTACACTAGTCTTTGTACAGAAATGGTCAATTAAATATTTTTCAGCTTTGTCTTTAGTCATGTTATCGTATGTAATATGAATTATTAATTTTTTGAAATAATTTTGTTTTTTAATACTTGGAATGCCCTTAGAAAATATAATTTGCCTTTTGAATGTGTTTATTGGTTTCTCTGTAATGCAAATTAAGTTACTATTGTCTTCGTCAGCGCTATGTTGTGTTTCTTCACCGAAATAAGTTTGTTCTATTTTTACTCGTGATAGGGCGTCAGCTATGTGGTTTTCTTTTCCTTTTATGTATTTTATATCAAAATCGTATTCTGATAATTTTACTCTCCATCGGGTTAATTTGGAATTTGGTTCTTTCATTTTATACAACCAACATAATGGTTGATGGTCACTATTGATTTCGAAATGTCGTCCTAGAAGATAATGTCTAAAGGTTTTTGTTGCCCATACGATAGCTAAAAGTTCTTTTTCTATGGCGCTATAGTTAGTTTCGTGGTCATTGAGGGTTCTGCTGATAAAACTGATAGGATGTCCGTCTTGAGAAAGTACAGCTCCAAGAGCTACATTACTTGCGTCAGTTGTTAAAGTGAATTTGTTTTTGAAGTCTGGAATTTTTAAAATTGGGTCATTGGAAATAAGTTGTTTTAATTTTTCAAAAGCTCTAATGTATTCTGGATTTTTAGTATCAATTTTTGAATCTTTTCGAAGTACTGCTGTCATTGGTTTGGCTATGTCTGCAAAATTTGGAATAAATTTTCTATAATAACCAGTCAATCCAAGAAAACCTTTTATTTCTTTAGTTTTTGTGGGAATAGGATATTTCAGAATTGCTTTGATTTTGTCAGGATTGGGTTTTATTCCATCTTTAGTTATGACGTGTCCTAGGAAAGTAGTCTCTTGTTTTAGAAATTCGCATTTGTCAAGTTGTAATTTGAGATTTGCTTCCGAAAGCTTCTCGAAAACTAATTGCAGTGAATGTAGGTGTTCTTTTAAAGATGTTGAATATACAATTATATCGTCAAGATATACTAAACAATGTTTATTTAGTAATGGTCGCAAAACATTATTCATACAACGTTGGAAGGTTGCAGGTGCATTCTTTAATCCAAATGGCATACGAAGGTATTCATAGTGGCCATGTTTAGTGGAAAAAGCTGTTTTTTGGATGGAATCTGGATGCATTTCAAGTTGATGAAATCCTTTTGCAAGATCGATTGTTGTGAAATAATTGCATCTACCTAGTTTTCCTAGAATCTCGTCCATATTCGGTATTGGGTGTCTGTCACTTATTGTTATGTCATTTAATTTTCTGTAGTCAATTACGATTCTGAATTTTTGTTTACATGAAGCATCTTGTTTTTTCGGTACGATCCATATGGGACTACAATAAGGGGAATTACTGGGGCGTATAATACCTTGATCTAACATGTCTTGAATTTGGTGTTCAACTTCTTGTTCATATGCTTGTGGATAACTGTATGGTTTTGTATATAAAGGTGAATTGTGAGTAGTATTAATAAAATGTTTTTCTTGATTACTGAAACTAAGTTGGTCGCCTTCTTTGAATTGAATGTGTTGATATTGTTTCAACAAACTTATTAAATTAAATCTTTCTTCTTCATTTAAGTGTTCTAGTCGGTAAAGGCTTGAGTTTATAGATTCTTGATTTTTGGAATTATTTTTGATTGAATTGTTGAATAGTTGATTAGTTTCAAGAATTGGTTGAGCTATGAAATGGTTTTGGTTTGTGATCGGAATATTGTTAATTAATTTATACTTTCTATTGTATAAATTTACAGTTTGGGATTTATAATCTATAACGGCTTGTGCTTCTGAAAGCAGTTTTCTACCAATTAATAGGTCATAATCTGGTGAAAATTGATGCAGAAGAAATTCATTATTACTCTTGAACAAGTTGTTGGAAAGGACATTCACTTTTTTTGTGATTGTTAAAGGTCCATTGCTGGTTTGAATAAGACAATCGGTATCATGAATTGGTAAATTAAAAACATTGGATGTCATCATGTTGACAGTAGATCCTGTATCTATTAAACATTTTAAATTTTTTCCCTTATAAGTGATAACTATATATTGTTGGTTTCCGAGGCGGGCAGCTGAAAAATTTTCTGCTTTCTCGATTTCTATTTCGTTTGGTTGCTCCGTTTCTTGTTCGGCTGTGGCTGTTTCAGTGTGTATGTATTCTGAGTTTTGTGGGTAACTTTGTTCTTGATAATCTTGAGGATAGTATTCGGCATAAGAAGCTAATTGATTATAATATTCTTGCTGCATATAATTGTGATAATTTATTTCTTCTTGATTTCTAGTTTGTTCATCTATACTCATTTTACTTTGTCCACTTTCTGCAGGTCTAACACGCTTTGTTGGTTGGTTGGCTATCCTAGGACTATTAAAAGGAGTTTGTTGTGGAGTTACTTGTATATGTTGTCCGAAACGATTATTATCAAATTGGTTCTGTCTAACATTTGGTCTTAATGTAGGGTTAAATGGTCTAACTGGATTAGGTGTCGGTTGCATTAGTCGAGGTGAATATTGATTAGGTGGAAAAATGTTATTGTTAGTATAATTAGGTGTTGGTGGAAGATATGGTTGTGGAAAATAAGGTCGATATGGGACATAGGAGTGGTTTGGTTGAAGAAATGTGGGAAACTTTTGAATATTGGGATTTGGCTGTGACGGCTTGAAATTATTATCTTGTTTTACTTTGTATTGATTTGAATTTAGACCGGGTTCTTCGTATAGGTTTTTTTCTTGTAATATGTTTATTAAAGATCTCAAATCGGGAATTTCGCAATTTATAATTCGAATGCAAATATTTGTAGGAAGTTTTTGGATTAGGTCGTCAATACTAGTTTTGATTAACCGCGCATACAATATTTTTTCATCTAAATTATTTTCTAATTCTAGCTTACTCATCAATGTCTGCCTACGGTGTTCCGCCTCTTCCAGAAAAGCTCGTACGTTGCCTTTGAATGGGGTGTTCCTGAATTCCTCCAGTAAGACGTGGTTCTTGGTTTGTGTCTTGTAGCTCAGGATCAATTGTTTTCGAAGATCTGTCCATGTTGTTAGATTATTTATGCCAAGAGATAGCATAACTTCGCTGCTGATGCAGCTTTCCACAAGTCCAAAAAGTATTGACCTTTGCCTCGCATCATTGGTGGTGTAAAGGGCCAATATATAGTCGATCCGGTTAACGAACGTGTACAAGGCGTTCTTATTTCCAGTAAACTTTTCAACATTTTTAAGTTGGTTGATCACTTGTGTCATGCTGGCGTCAGAAAGGGGGGTTGTTGCGTCTCCTTCCATTTTGTTTATTTAATTTATTAAAAATCAAAATTTTATTTGAATAAATTATTATTTTATTTTATTATTAATTTCTTGGTTTTATTATTTGTAGGTTTATTTTATTTCACTAATTTTAATTTGATTTTACTTAAGTTTGTGTATTGATAGTTGATTTATATTGTTTGTTCACTAATTTCTAGTATGTATGTTGGGGTTTGTATGCACTGATAGCACTTTCGAAAGTTTTTGAGAAAACCAAATGTTCCTGGAATTATATTCTTCTTCGAATTCTACAGCGTCTTCTTGAATTGTTTTCAAGTTTTAGTATGCACTGATAGCACTTTCGAAAGTTTTTGAGAAAACCAAGTGTTCCTGGAATTATATTCTTCTTCGAATTCTACAGCGTCTTCTTGAATTGTTTTCAAGTTTTTGTATGCACTGATAGCACTTTCGAAAGTTTTTGAGAAAACCAAGTGTTCCTGGAATTATATTCTTCTTCGAATTCTACAGCGTCTTCTTGAATTGTTTTCAAGTTTTGTTTAGCACAATCTGCGGCTTTGGCAATATGCGAATATTGGTGTACACGTCACTGTCGAGGTTTTATTTTAAAAACTTGACGCGATATTGACCGTCGCTTGGGTTGCCTTTGCGTTAGTTGTTTAGCGGATAGCAATAAACGGGACACAAGAATTAATAACTTAGTTATTGCATCAGGATGTACAATTTATTCCTATCCTACCGGCTGCGCCAATTAAATATTATTAAATATATTTAAATATTATTAAATATATGTTGGTGAGTCGAATTAATGTCGCGACATATACTAACGACAACGTTAAACATTAAAAGACGAAGTCAAGGTTTACTTATGACAACTTGCTTTATTCAATGATAACTTAAGACTAACAATTGTGCGTCTATTGAAAAGTAAAGTACACTCTGTCAGAACATTTGCAACTTTCGGATGATGCATGTTGCTGGCAACAAATGTTTACTTGTGGGTGATACATGTTGCTGGGGATGGTTTCTATGAATTATTTCGATCGATGCCGATCGAAGGGGGAGAAGCGCCGGCTTGGCCGCTCTTTGTTTCTTGGGAATGTTTACTTCAATGTATTTCGATCGATGCCGATCGAAGGGGGAGAAGCGCCGGCTTGGCCGCTCTTTGTTTCTTGGGAATATTTACATTAATGATTGGGCTATGGGAACAGCTTTTGGAAATGTAGACGTAATCAGTATGATTATGTCACTATATGTATGTATGTACGCATTGCAGGCGTCTTGCTGACGCGCTGCCTAGCTTGCTCTGCCACGTGGGTTGCGTTGCGACAACTTCTATGATTAATAACTCTTTTTCTAGATGGACATTTGTAATCACACGTTCAGATTATGATCATGACAATCATATCTATATGCCAAACCAAACTGTATGTCTCTAGTATTTGAAATACATTTTTTACACATTTGGGGGTGTGGAGATGAATTGGGGACCGGAATCCAAAATCTGCCAAAAACCGAAATTGTATTAAATTAATATCTATATAAATGTAGAAGACTTGGAGACTCTAACTCTAAAGATGAGCGAGATATAATTTTATAACAGATTCTCGATAAATTGATATATCGATAACTCTGGAAATATAAGAGTTATCGAATTTCTGAAACAAACTCGTACTGCGCGTGCAATATACGAACCTAACACAAAAAGAATGAAGTCTCTAGCTTTTGTATCTTCGGATATCCTTGCGTTCAAACATACGAACAGACGGACAGACGGACAGACGGACGGACGGACAGACGGACAGACGGACAGACGGACATGGCTATATCAACTTTTCTCGTCACCCTGATCAAGAATATATATACTTTATGGGGTCTGCCACGCCTCCTTCTCCCTGTTACATACATTTAACAAAACCATTATACCCTGATTTCCCATTTTCAATGGGTTCAGGGTATAAATATTACGGTTTTTGCCGGTTAAACCTCAAAAAAAGTAAACTTTTGCTTTCTAGTTCAAGGAGTTTTTTAATGGAATAATGTAAATATTTCAAAAAGTTCTTGGACCATGCTAAATCTTTTAATATATCTCAGTAAAACGATAAATGACGCTTCTAAAGCGGTATGCCATAAAGAAATCAAATGAAAAATATTACGGTTTTTGCCGGTCAAACCTCAAAAAAGTAAACTTTCGCTTTCTAGTTCAAGGAGTTTTTTTTTATGGAATAACGTGAATATTTCAGAAAGTTCTTAGACCATGCTAAATCTTTTAATATATCTCAGTAAACCGATAAAAGACGCTTCCAAAACGGTATACCATAAAGAAATCAAATGAAAACTAATTCGTATTTTGCCGGAAATACCTCAGAAATAGAAAATTTTTGCTTTCTAATTCAAGAGGTTTTATATGGAATAATGTGAATATTTCAGAAAGTTCTTGGACGATGCTAAATCGTTTAATATATCTCAGTAAAACGATAAAAGACGCTTCTAAAGCAGTATGCCATAAAGATATCAAATGAAAAATATTACGGTTTTTGCCGGTTAAACCTCAAAAAAAGTAAACTTTTGCTTTCTAGTTCAAGGAGTTTTTTAATGGAATAATGTAAATATTTCAAAAAGTTCTTGGACGATGCTAAATCTTTTAATATATCTCAGTAAACCGATAAAAGACACCTCTAAAACGGTATGCCATAAAGAAATCAAATGAAAAATATTAAGGGTTTTGCCGGTTAAACCTCAAAAAAAGTAAACTTTTGATTTCTAGTTCAAGGAGTTTTTTTTTTAATATATCTCAGTAAAACGATAAAAGACGCTTCTAAAGCGGTATGCCATAAAGAAATCAAATGAAAAATATTATGGTTTTTGCCGGTTAAACCTCAAAAAAAGTAAACTTTTGCTTTCTAGTTCAAGGAGTTTTTTTTTATGGAATAATGTGAATATTTCAGAAAGTTCTTAGAACATGCTAAATCTTTTAATATATCTCAGTAACCCGATAAAAGACGCTTCTAACGCGGTATGCCATAAAGAAATCAAATGAAAAATATTACGGTTTTTGCCGGTTAAACCTCAAAAAAAGTAAACTTTTGTTTTCTAGTTCCAGGAGTTTTTTTTATGGAATAATTTGAATATTTCAAAAAGTTTGTAGCCGTTGCTAAATTTTTTAATATATCTCAGTAATCCAATAAAAAACGCTTCTAAAGCGGTATGCCATAAAGAAATCAAATGAAAAATATTACGGTTTTTGCCGGTTAAACCTCAAAAAGAGTAAACTTTTGCTTTCTAGTTCAAGGAGTTTTTTAATGGAATAATGTAAATATTTCAAAAAGTTCTTGGACGATGCTAAATCTTTTAATATATCTCAGTAAACCGATAAAAGACGCTTCTAAAGCGGTATGCCATAAAGAAATCAAATGAAAAATATTACGGTTTTTGCCGGTTAAACCTCAAAAAAAGTAAACTTTTGCTTTCTAGTTCAAGGAGTTTTTTAATGGAATAATGTAAATATTTCAAAAAGTTCTTGGACCATGCTAAATCTTTTAATATATCTCAGTAAAACGATAAATGACGCTTCTAAAGCGGTATGCCATAAAGAAATCAAATGAAAAATATTACGGTTTTTGCCGGTCAAACCTCAAAAAAAGTAAACTTTTGCTTTCTAGTTCAAGGAGTTTTTTTTTATGGAATAACGTGAATATTTCAGAAAGTTCTTAGACCATGCTAAATCTTTTAATATATCTCAGTAAACCGATAAAAGACGCTTCCAAAACGGTATACCATAAAGAAATCAAATGAAAACTAATTCGTATTTTGCCGGAAATACCTAAGAAATAGAAAATTTTTGCTTTCTAATTCAAGAGGTTTTATATGGAATAATGTGAATATTTCAGAAAGTTCTTGGACGATGCTAAATCGTTTAATATATCTCAGTAAAACGATAAAAGACGCTTCTAAAGCAGTATGCCATAAAGAAATCAAATGAAAAATATTACGGTTTTTGCCGGTTAAACCTCAAAAAAAGTAAACTTTTGCTTTCTAGTTCAAGGAGTTTTTTAATGGAATAATGTAAATATTTCAAAAAGTTCTTGGACCATGCTAAATCTTTTAATATATCTCAGTAAACCGATAAAAGACGCTTCTCAAGCGGTATGCCATAAAAAAATCAAGAGGTTTTTTATGGAATAATGTGAATATTTCAAAAAGTTTTTAGACCATGCTAAATCCTTTAATATATCTCAGTAATACAATAAAAAACACTTCTAAAACGGTATACCATACAGAAATAAAATGAAAAATATTACGGTTTTTGCCGGTTAAACCTCAAAAAAAGTAAACTTTTGCTTTCTAGTTCAAGGAGTTTTTTAAAGGAATAATGTGAATATTTCAAAAAGTTCTTGGACGATGCTAAATCTTTTAATATATCTCAGTAAACCGATAAAAGACGCTTCTAAAGCGGTATGCCATAAAGAAATCAAATGAAAAATATTACGGTTTTTGCCGGTTAAACCTCAAAAAAAGTAAACTTTTGCTTTCTAGTTCAAGGAGTTTTTTAATGGAATAATCAGAATATTTCAAAAAGTTCTTGGACGATGCTAAATCTTTTAATATATCTCAGTAAACCGATAAAAGACGCTTCTAAAGCGGTATGCCATAAAGAAATCAAATGAAAAATATTACGGTTTTTGCCGGTTAAACCTCAAAAAAAAGTAAACTTTTGCTTTCTAGTTCAAGGAGTTTTTTTATGGAATAATGTGAATATATCAGAAAGTTCTTGGACGATGGACGATTTTTGCTTTCAAGACGTTATTCATGGAATAATGTGAATACTTCAAAAAGTTCTTGGACGATGCTAAATCTTTTAATATATCTCAGTAAAACGATAAAAGACGCTTCTAAAGCGGTATGCCATAAAGAAATCAAATGAAAAATATTACGGTTTTTGCTGGTTAAACTTCAAAAAAAGTAAACTTTTGCTTTCTAGTTCAAGGAGTTTTTTTTATGGAATAATGTGAATATTTCAAAAAGTTCTTGGACGATGCTAAATCTTTTAATATATCTCAGTAATCCGATAAAAGACGCTTCTAAAACGGTATACCATAAAGAAATCAAATGAAAAGTAATTCGTATTTTGCCGGAAATACCTAAGAAAAGGAAAATTTTTGCTTTCTAATTCAAGAGGTTTTTTATGGAATAATGTGAATATTTCAGAAAGTTCTTAGACGATGCTAAATCTTTTAATATATCTCAGTAAACCGATAAAAGACGCTTCTAAAGCGGTATGCCATAAAGAAATCAAATGAAAAATATTACGGTTTTTGCCGGTTAAACCTCAAAAAAAGTAAACTTTTGCTTTCTAGTTCAAGGAGTTTTTTTATGGAATAATGTAAATATTTCAAAAAGTTCTTGTCTCAGTAAAAGACGGAAAAAGACGCTTCTAAAACGGTATGCCATAAAGAAATCAAATGAAAAATATTACGGTTTTTGCCGGTTAAACCTCAAAAAAAGTAAACTTTTGCTTTCTAGTTCAAGGAGTTTTTTAATGGAATAATGTGAATATTTCAAAAAGTTCTTGGACGATGCTAAATCTTTTAATATATCTCAGTAAACCGATAAAAGACGCTTCTAAAGCGGTATGCCATAAAGAAATCAAATGAAAAATATAAAAGTATTGTTAAACCAAAAAAGTAAACTTTTGCTTTCTAGTTCAAGGAGTTTTTTTTTATGGAATAATGTAAATATTTCAAAAAGTTCTTGGACGATGCTAAATCTTTTAATATATCTCAGTAAAACGATAAAAGACGCTTCTAAAGCGGTATGCCATAAAGAAATCAAATGAAAAATATTACGGTTTTTGCCGGTTAAACCTCAAAAAAAGTAAACTTTTGCTTTCTAGTTCAAGGAGTTTTTTAATGGAATAATGTAAATATTTCAAAAAGTTCTTGGACCATGCTAAATCTTTTAATATATCTCAGTAAAACGATAAAAGACGCTTCTAAAGCGGTATGCCATAAAGAAATCAAATGAAAAGTAATTCGTATTTTGCCGGAAATACCTAAGAAAAAGAAAATTTTTGCTTTCTAATTCAAGAGGTTTTTTATGGAATAATGTGAATATTTCAAAAAGTTTTTAGACCATGCTAAATCCTTTAATATATCTCAGTAATCCAATAAAAAACGCTTCTAAAACGGTATACCATACAGAAATCAAATGAAAAATATTACGGTTTTTGCCGGTTAAACCTCAAAAAAAGTAAACTTTTGCTTTCTAGTTCAAGGAGTTTTTTAATGGAATAATGTAAATATTTCAAAAAGTTCTTGGACCATGCTAAATCTTTTAATATATCTCAGTAAAACGATAAAAGACGCTTCTAAAGCGGTATGCCATAAAGAAATCAAATGAAAAATATTACGGTTTTTGCCGGTTAAACCTCAAAAAAAGTAAACTTTTGCTTTCTAGTTAAAGGAGTTTTTTTTATGGAATAATGTGAATATTTCAAAAAGTTCTTAGACCATGCTAAATCCTTTAATATATCTCAGTAATCCAATAAAAAACGCTTCTAAAACGGTATGCCATAAAGAAATCAAATGAAAAATATTACGGTTTTTGCCGGTTAAACCTCAAAAAAAGTAAACTTTTGCTTTCTAGTTCAAGGAGTTTTTTAATGGAATAATGTGAATATTTCAGAAAGTTCTTAGACCATGCTAAATCTTTTAATATATCTCAGTAAAACGATAAAAAACGCTTCTAAAACGGTATGCCATAAAAAAATCAAATGAAAAATATTACGGTTTTTGCCGGTTAAACCTCAAAAAAAGTAAACTTTTGCTTTCTAGTTCAAGGAGTTTTTTAATGGAATAATGTGAATATTTCAAAAAGTTCTTGTAATAATCTCAGTATAACTCAGAACGGAAAAAGACGCTTCTAAAACGGTATGCCGTAAAGAAATCAAATGAAAAATATTACGGTTTTTGCCGGTTAAACCTCAAAAAAAGTAAACTTTTGCTTTCTAGTTCAAGGAGTTTTTTAATGGAATAATGTAGAATATTTCAAAAAGTTCTTGGACGATGCTAAATCTTTTAATATATCTCAGTAAACCGATAAAAGACGCTTCTAAAGCGGTATGCCATAAAGAAATCAAATGAAAAATATTAAAGTATTTGCCGGTAAAGCTAAAAAAAGTAAACTTTTGCTTTCTAGTTCAAGGAGTTTTTTTATGGAATAATGTGAATATTTCAAAAAGTTCTTGGACGATGCTAAATCTTTTAATATATCTCAGTAAAACGATAAAAGACGCTTCTAAAGCGGTATGCCATAAAGAAATCAAATGAAAAATATTACGGTTTTTGCCGGTTAAACCTCAAAAAAAGTAAACTTTTGCTTTCTAGTTCAAGGAGTTTTTTAATGGAATAATGTAAATATTTCAAAAAGTTCTTGGACCATGCTAAATCTTTTAATATATCTCAGTAAAACGATAAAAGACGCTTCTAAAGCGGTATGCCATAAAGAAATCAAATGAAAAGTAATTCGTATTTTGCCGGAAATACCCCAAGAAAAGTAAAATTTTTGCTTTCTAATTCAAGAGGTTTTTTATGGAATAATGTGAATATTTCAAAAAGTTTTTAGACCATGCTAAATCCTTTAATATATCTCAGTAATCCAATAAAAAACGCTTCTAAAACGGTATACCATAAAGAAATCAAATGAAAAATATTACGGTTTTTGCCGGTTAAACCTCAAAAAAAGTAAACTTTTGCTTTCTAGTTCAAGGAGTTTTTTAATGGAATAATGTAAATATTTCAAAAAGTTCTTGGACCATGCTAAATCTTTTAATATATCTCAGTAAACCGATAAAAGACGCTTCTAAAGCGGTATGCCATAAAGAAATCAAATGAAAAATATTACGGTTTTTGCCGGTTAAACCTCAAAAAAAGTAAACTTTTGCTTTCTAGTTCAAGGAGTTTTTTTATGGAATAATGTGAATATTTCAAAAAGTTCTTGTCTCAGTAAACCGATAAAAGACGCTTCTAAAACGGTATGCCATAAAGAAATCAAATGAAAAATATTACGGTTTTTGCCGGTTAAACCTCAAAAAAAGTAAACTTTTGCTTTCTAGTTCAAGGAGTTTTTTAATGGAATAATGTAAATATTTCAAAAAGTTCTTGGACGATGCTAAATCTTTTAATATATCTCAGTAAAACGATAAAAGACGCTTCTAAAGCGGTATGCCATAAAGAAATCAAATGAAAAATATTACGGTTTTTGCCGGTTAAACCTCAAAAAAAGTAAACTTTTGCTTTCTAGTTCAAGGAGTTTTTTAATGGAATAATGTAAATATTTCAAAAAGTTCTTGGACCATGCTAAATCTTTTAATATATCTCAGTAAAACGATAAAAGACGCTTCTAAAACGGTATGCCATAAAGAAATCAAATGAAAAATATTACGGTTTTTGCCGGTTAAACCTCAAAAAAAGTAAACTTTTGCTTTCTAGTTCAAGGAGTTTTTTAATGGAATAATGTAAATATTTCAAAAAGTTCTTGGACGATGCTAAATCTTTTAATATATCTCAGTAAACCGATAAAAGACGCTTCTAAAGCGGTATGCCATAAAGAAATCAAATGAAAAATATTACGGTTTTTGCCGGTTAAACCTCAAAAAAAGTAAACTTTTGCTTTCTAGTTCAAGGAGTTTTTTATTATGGAATAATGTGAATATTTCAAAAAGTTCTTGTCTCAGTAAACCGATAAAAGACGCTTCTAAAACGGTATGCCATAAAGAAATCAAATGAAAAATATTACGGTTTTTGCCGGTTAAACCTCAAAAAAAGTAAACTTTTGCTTTCTAGTTCAAGGAGTTTTTTTTATGGAATAATGTAAATATTTCAAAAAGTTCTTGGACGATGCTAAATCTTTTAATATATCTCAGTAAACCGATAAAAGACGCTTCTAAAACGGTATGCCATAAAGAAATCAAATGAAAAATATTACGGTTTTTGCCGGTTAAACCTCAAAAAAAGTAAACTTTTGCTTTCTAGTTCAAGGAGTTTTTTAATGGAATAATGTGAATATTTCAGAAAGTTCTTAGACCATGCTAAATCTTTTAATATATCTCAGTAAAACGATAAAAGACGCTTCTAAAGCGGTATGCCATAAAGAAATCAAATGAAAAATATTACGGTTTTTGCCGGTTAAACCTCAAAAAAAGTAAACTTTTGCTTTCTAGTTCAAGGAGTTTTTTAATGGAATAATGTAAATATTTCAAAAAGTTCTTGGACGATGCTAAATCTTTTAATATATCTCAGTAAACCGATAAAAGACGCTTCTAAAACGGTATACCATAAAGAAATCAAATGAAAAGTAATTCGTATTTTGCCGGAAATACCTAAGAAAAAGAAAATTTTTGCTTTCTAATTCAAGAGGTTTTTTATGGAATAATGTGAATATTTCAAAAAGTTTTTAGGACCATGCTAAATCCTTTAATATATCTCAGTAATCCAATAAAAAACGCTTCTAAAACGGTATACCATACAGAAATCAAATGAAAAATATTACGGTTTTTGCCGGTTAAACCTCAAAAAAAGTAAACTTTTGCTTTCTAGTTCAAGGAGTTTTTTAATGGAATAATGTAAATATTTCAGAAAGTTCTTGGACGATGCTAAATCTTTTAATATATCTCAGTAAACCGATAAAAGACGCTTCTAAAGCGGTATGCCATAAAGAAATCAAATGAAAAATATTACGGTTTTTGCCGGTTAAACCTCAAAAAAAGTAAACTTTTGCTTTCTAGTTCAAGGAGTTTTTTAATGGAATAATGTGAATATTTCAAAAAGTTCTTGGACGATGCTAAATCTTTTAATATATCTCAGTAATCCAATAAAAAACGCTTCTAAAACGGTATACCATACAGAAATCAAATGAAAAATATTACGGTTTTTGCCGGTTAAACCTCAAAAAAAGTAAACTTTTGCTTTCTAGTTCAAGGAGTTTTTTAATGGAATAATGTAAATATTTCAAAAAGTTCTTGGACGATGCTAAATCTTTTAATATATCTCAGTAAACCGATAAAAGACGCTTCTAAAGCGGTATGCCATAAAGAAATCAAATGAAAAATATTACGGTTTTTGCCGGTTAAACCTCAAAAAAAGTAAACTTTTGCTTTCTAGTTCAAGGAGTTTTTTAATGGAATAATGTAAATATTTCAAAAAGTTCTTGGACGATGCTAAATCTTTTAATATATCTCAGTAAACCGATAAAAGACGCTTCTAAAGCGGTATGCCATAAAGAAATCAAATGAAAAATATTACGGTTTTTGCCGGTTAAACCTCAAAAAAAGTAAACTTTTGCTTTCTAGTTCAAGGAGTTTTTTAATGGAATAATGTAAATATTTCAAAAAGTTCTTGGACGATGCTAAATCTTTTAATATATCACAGTAAACCGGTAAAAGACGCTTCTAAAACGGTATGCCATAAAGAAATCAAATGAAAAGTAATTACGGTATTTTGCCGGTAAATACCTAAGAAAAAGTAAACTTTGTGCTTTCTAATTCAAGGAGGTTTTTTATGGAATAATGTGAATATTTCAAAAAGTTCTTAGACGATGCTAAATCTTTTAATATATCTCAGTAAACCGATAAAAGACGCTTCTAAAACGGTATGCCATAAAGAAATCAAATGAAAAATATTACGGTTTTTGCCGGTTAAACCTCAAAAAAAGTAAACTTTTGCTTTCTAGTTCAAGGAGTTTTTTAATGGAATAATGTAGAATATTTCAAAAAGTTCTTGGACGATGCTAAATCTTTTAATATATCTCAGTAAACCGATAAAAGACGCTTCTAAAGCGGTATGCCATAAAGAAATCAAATGAAAAATATTACGGTTTTTGCCGGTTAAACCTCAAAAAAAGTAAACTTTTGCTTTCTAGTTCAAGGAGTTTTTTAATGGAATAATGTGAATATTTCAAAAAGTTCTTGGACGATGCTAAATCTTTTAATATATCTCAGTAAACCGATAAAAGACGCTTCTAAAGCGGTATGCCATAAAGAAATCAAATGAAAAATATTACGGTTTTTGCCGGTTAAACCTCAAAAAAAGTAAACTTTTGCTTTCTAGTTCAAGGAGTTTTTTAATGGAATAATGTAAATATTTCAAAAAGTTCTTGGACGATGCTAAATCTTTTAATATATCTCAGTAAACCGATAAAAGACGCTTCTAAAGCGGTATGCCATAAAGAAATCAAATGAAAAATATTACGGTTTTTGCCGGTTAAACCTCAAAAAAAGTAAACTTTTGCTTTCTAGTTCAAGGAGTTTTTTAATGGAATAATGTAAATATTTCAAAAAGTTCTTGGACGATGCTAAATCTTTTAATATATCTCAGTAAACCGATAAAAGACGCTTCTAAAGCGGTATGCCATAAAGAAATCAAATGAAAAATATTACGGTTTTTGCCGGTTAAACCTCAAAAAAAGTAAACTTTTGCTTTCTAGTTCAAGGAGTTTTTTTAATGGAATAATGTAAATATTTCAAAAAGTTCTTGGACGATGCTAAATCTTTTAATATATCTCAGTAAACCGATAAAAGACGCTTCTAAAACGGTATGCCATAAAGAAATCAAATGAAAAATATTACGGTTTTTGCCGGTTAAACCTCAAAAAAAGTAAACTTTTGCTTTCTAGTTCAAGGAGTTTTTTAATGGAATAATGTAAATATTTCAAAAAGTTCTTGGACGATGCTAAATCTTTTAATATATCTCAGTAAACCGATAAAAGACGCTTCTAAAGCGGTATGCCATAAAGAAATCAAATGAAAAATATTACGGTTTTTGCCGGTTAAACCTCAAAAAAAGTAAACTTTTGCTTTCTAGTTCAAGGAGTTTTTTTATGGAATAATGTAAATATTTCAAAAAGTTCTTGGACGATGCTAAATCTTTTAATATATCTCAGTAAACCGATAAAAGACGCTTCTAAAGCGGTATGCCATAAAGAAATCAAATGAAAAATATTACGGTTTTTGCCGGTTAAACCTCAAAAAAAGTAAACTTTTGCTTTCTAGTTCAAGGAGTTTTTTTTATGGAATAATGTAAATATTTCAAAAAGTTCTTGGACGATGCTAAATCTTTTAATATATCTCAGTAAACCGATAAAAGACGCTTCTAAAACGGTATGCCATAAAGAAATCAAATGAAAAATATTACGGTTTTTGCCGGTTAAACCTCAAAAAAAGTAAACTTTTGCTTTCTAGTTCAAGGAGTTTTTTTATGGAATAATGTGAATATTTCAAAAAGTTCTTGGACCATGCTAAATCTTTTAATATATCTCAGTAAACCGATAAAAGACGCTTCTAAAGCGGTATGCCATAAAGAAATCAAATGAAAAATATTACGGTTTTTGCCGGTTAAACCTCAAAAAAAGCAAACTTTTGCTTTCTAGTTCAAGGAGTTTTTTAATGGAATAATGTAAATATTTCAAAAAGTTCTTGGACGATGCTAAATCTTTTAATATATCTCAGTAAACCGATAAAAGATGCTTCTCAAGCGGTATGCCATAAAGAAATCAAGAGGTTTTTTATGGAATAATGTGAATATTTCAAAGAGTTTTTAGACCATGCTAAATCCTTTAATATATCTCAGTAATCCAATAAAAAACGCTTCTAAAACGGTATGCCATAAAGAAATCAAATGAAAAATATTACGGTTTTTGCCGGTTAAACCTCAAAAAAAGTAAACTTTTGCTTTCTAGTTCAAGAAGTTTTTTAATGGAATAATGTAAATATTTCAAAAAGTTCTTGGACGATGCTAAATCTTTTAATATATCTCAGTAAACCGATAAAAGACGCTTCTAAAGCGGTATGCCATAAAGAAATCAAATGAAAAATATTACGGTTTTTGCCGGTTAAACCTCAAAAAAAGCAAACTTTTGCTTTCTAGTTCAAGGAGTTTTTTAATGGAATAATGTAAATATTTCAAAAAGTTCTTGGACGATGCTAAATCTTTTAATATATCTCAGTAAACCGATAAAAGACGCTTCTAAAGCGGTATGCCATAAAGAAATCAAATGAAAAGTAATTACGGTATTTTGCCGGTTAAAACCTCAAAAAAAGTAAACTTTTGCTTTCTAGTTCAAGGAGTTTTTTATGGAATAATGTGAATATTTCAAAAAGTTTTTAGACCATGCTAAATCCTTTAATATATCTCAGTAATCCAATAAAAAACGCTTCTAAAACGGTATGCCATAAAGAAATCAAATGAAAAATATTACGGTTTTTGCCGGTTAAACCTCAAAAAAAGTAAACTTTTGCTTTCTAGTTCAAGGAGTTTTTTAATGGAATAATGTAAATATTTCAAAAAGTTCTTGGACGATGCTAAATCTTTTAATATATCTCAGTAAACCGATAAAAGACGCTTCTAAAACGGTATACCATAAAGAAATCAAATGAAAAGTAATTCGTATTTTGCCGGAAATACCTAAGAAAAAGAAAATTTTTGCTTTCTAATTCAAGAGGTTTTTTTATGGAATAATGTGAATATTTCAAAAAGTTCTTAGACCATGCTAAATCTTTTAATATATCTCAGTAATCCGATAAAAGACGCTTCTAAAACGGTATACCATAAAGAAATCAAATGAAAAATATTACGGTTTTTGCCGGTTAAACCTCAAAAAAAGTAAACTTTTGCTTTCTAGTTCAAGGAGTTTTTTAATGGAATAATGTAAAT
>JAWNPR010000036.1:0-33268 GCA_035047405.1 Drosophila stalkeri | reverse complement strand
ACGCAGTACAAGTTTATTTTGTTTTTTCGATAACTCATCCCATTCCTTAATTATCGATCAAAAATTTTTTAACGTTTTTTAGGTTTTTTGAGCATAACTTCTACACCGTTTTGCCTATAGACTTCAAATTTGTATATTTAGATAGATATTATGAATACGCAGATTTTGTAATTTTCAGATTTTGGATGCCACGGCCCCTTCGCCACCAATTTGAAAAAAAAAACGCATTTCAACTACTAGAGACTTGTGATTTGGCAAACGGATAAATTTGAATGCAATTAATATATTCTGAAAGTTTCATGAAGATAGTCCATCTAGAAACGGAGTTATAAGCGTTCAAAGTACAGCCCATTCCACCCCCAACCGCCGGCAGCAACTGCGCGGTTAGCAGAGCGCGCGCCTATACGTAAAGAAGAAGAATATTAATTTTTTTGCAGGGTTCAGGGTATCTCGTAGTCGAGCCGTCTCGACTAGAGCCTTCTTACTTGTTATACCCTGAACCCATTGAAAATGGGAATTCAGGGTATAATGCTTTTGTGAAAATGTATGTAACAGGCAGAAGGAGACGTCGCAGACTCCCTAAAGTATATATATTCTTGATCAGCACAAAAAAATAAGTTGATTTAGCCCTGTCCGTCCGTCCGTCCGTCCGTCATGAACGTCGAGTTTTCGGAAACTACAAAAGCTAGAGAGCTGAAATTTTACATGAACACTCGTATCTTAGTTACGCAGTACAAGTTTATTTTGTTTTTTTCGATAAATCATCCCATTCCTTAATTATCGATCAAAAATCGAAAATTCGTTTACGTTTTTTAGGTTTTTTGAGCATAACTTCTACACCGTTTTGGCTATAGACTTCAAATTTGTATATTTATATAGATATTATGAATACGCAGATTTTGTAATTTTCAGATTTTGGATGCCACGCCCCCTTCGCCACCAATTTGAAAAAAAAACGTATTTCAACTACTAGAGACTTGAGATTTTGCAAACGGATAAATTTGAATGAATAATAATGAATAATAAATTCTGAAAGTTTCATGAAGATAGTCCACCTAGAAACGGAGTTATAAGCGTTCAAATTACAGCCCATTCCACCCCCAAACGTCAGGAGCAACTGCGCGGTTAGCAGAGCGCGCTATTATACGTGCGTAAAGAAGAAGAATATTCATTTTTTTTTTTGGCAGAGTTCAGGGTATCTCGTAGTCGAGCCGTCTAATTCTAATAATTCTCAAATGGTTATAGCTTAGCACGAGTAGTAGTAGTAACCATTCGTCGATAATTATTAAAGTTTTAAATCTTTTTTTTTTTCTATATTAAATTTTCAATGTCCTTTTTATTGGATTTTATTTAACTAGCATTTTTTCAGTGGTTATATTTTGGTGCTTGTTTCTTTTTTCTTTTAAGTAATAGAATTAGTTTGAGCTAATAAGGTTTTGAATCAAATAAAGACTTTTTTATTATAATTGGCTGGCCTTACTGCTATTTGCAAAATATAAGACGTAATAATTCTCAAATGGTTATAGCTTAGCACGAGTAGTAGTAGCAACCATTCGTCGATAATTATTAAAGTTTTAAATCTTTTTTTTTTTTTTTGTATATTAAATTTTCAATGTCCTTTTAATTGGATTTTATTTAGCTAGCATTTTTTCAGTGGTAATATTTTGGTGATTGTTTCTTTTTATCTTTGAAGTAATTGAAATGGGAATTCAGGGTATAATGCTTTTGTGAAAATGTATGTAACAGGCAGAAGGAGACGTCGCAGACCCCATAAAGTATATATATTCTTGATCAGCACAAAAAAATAAGTTGATATAGTCCGTCCGTCTGTCCCGTCCGTACGTCTGTCCGTCCGTCTGTATGAACGTCGAGATTTCGGAAACTACAAAAGCTAGAGAGCTGAAATTTTACATGAACACTCGTATCTTAGTTACGCAGTACAAGTTTATTTTGTTTTTTCGATAACTCATCCCATTCCTTAATTATCGATCAAAAATCGAAAATTCATTTACGTTTTTTAGGTTTTTTGAGCATAACTTCTACACCGTTTTGGCTATAGACTTCAAATTTGTATATTTAGATAGATATTATGAATACGCAGATTTTGTAATTTTCAGATTTTGGATGCCACGGCCCCTTCGCCACCAATTTGAAAAAAAACGTATTTCAACTACTAGAGACTTGTGATTTGGCAAACGGATAAATTTGAATGATAATTAATATATTCTGAAAGTTTCATGAAGATAGTCCATCTAGAAACGGAGTTATAAGCGTTCAAAGTACAGCCCATCCACTTCTAGATCAGATATTACGAATGCAGCAGATTTCTGCGTAATTATTCAGATTTTGCATGCTACGGCTCCTATCGCGCGCTAATTTGAAAAAAGAATATACGCTTTTCAGAGTACTAGAGTACCTTGTGATTTGGCAAACGTGATAAATCTTGATATTGCAATTAATTATATTTCTTTTAAGTTTCATGATAGAATTAGTTTCAGTCTAATAACGGAGTTTGTATCGCATTCAAAGTACATTGTTTATTGTAACTATAGCTTGCCATCAGCAATGACGGTTAGCAGATCGCTTGCCTATACATATAGTAGTAGAATATTAATATTTGTTGCAGTGTTCAGTGTATTCATTTCGAACCGTTTCAACTAGTGCCTTTTAATTGGACTTTATTTCTCTAGCATTTTTTCAGTGGTAATATTTTGGTGCTTGTTTCTTTTAATACCCTGAACCCATTGAAAATGGGAATTCAGGGTATAATGCTTTTGTGAAAATGTATGTAACAGGCAGAAGGAGACGTCGCAGACCCCATAAAGTATACATATTCTTGATCAGCACAAAAAAATAAGTTGATATAGCCCTGTCCGTCCGTATGAACGTCGAACGTCGAGATTTCGGAAACTACAAAAGCTAGAGAGCTGAAATTTTTACATGAGCACTCGTATCTTAGTTACGCAGTACAAGTTTATTTTGTTTTTTCGATAACTCATCCCATTCCTTAATTATCGATCAAAAATTTTTTAACGTTTTTTAGGTTTTTTTGAGCATAACTTCTACACCGTTTTGCCTATAGACTTCAAATTTGTATATTTAGATAGATTTAATAAAATAAATACGCAGATTTTGTAATTTTCAGATTTTGGATGCCACGGCCCCTTCGCCACCAATTTGAAAAAAAAAACGCATTTCAACTACTAGAGACTTGTGAAAAAACAAACGGATAAATTTGAATGCAATTAATATATTCTGAAAGTTTCATGAAGATAGTCCATCTAAAAACGGAGTTATAAGCGTTCAAAGTACAGCCCATTCCACCCCCAACCGCCGGCAGCAACTGCGCGGTTAGCAGAGCGCGCGCCTATACGTAAAGAAGAAGAATATTAATTTTTTTGCAGGGTTCGTGGCATCTCGTAGTCGAGCCGTCTCGACTAGAGCCTTCTTACCCGTTATACCCTGAACCCATTGAAAATGGGAATTCTGTGTATAATGCTTTTGTGAAAATGTATGTAACAGGCAGAAGGAGACGTCGCAGACTCCCTAAAGTATATATATTCTTGATCAGCACAAAAAAATAAGTTGATTTAGCCCTGTCCGTCCGTCCGTCCGTACGTCCGTCCGTCCGTCCGTCCGTATGAACGTCGAGTTTTCGGAAACTACAAAAGCTAGAGAGCTGAAATTTTACATGAACACTCGTATCTTAGTTACGCAGTACAAGTTTATTTTGTTTTTTTCGATAAATCATCCCATTCCTTAATTATCGATCAAAAATCGAAAATTCGTTTACGTTTTTTAGGTTTTTTGAGCATAACTTCTACACCGTTTTGGCTATAGACTTCAAATTTGTATATTTATATAGATATTATGAATACGCAGATCTTGTAATTTTCAGATTTTGGATGCCACGCCCCCTTCGCCACCAATTTGAAAAAAAAAACGTATTTCAACTACTAGAGACTTGAGATTTTGCAAACGGATAAATTTGAATGAATAATAATGAATAATAAATTCTGAAAAGTTTCATGAAGATAGTCCACCTAGAAACGGAGTTATAAGCGTTCAAATTACAGCCCATTCCACCCCCAAACGTCAGGAGCAACTGCGCGGTTAGCAGAGCGCGCTATTATACGTGCGTAAAGAAGAAGAATATTCATTTTTTTTTTTTGGCAGAGTTCAGGGTATCTCCTTGTCGAGCTGTCGAATTTCAATAATTCTCAAATGGTTATAGCTTAGTACGAGTAGTAGTAGTAACCATTCGTCGATAATTATTAAAGTTTTAAATCTTTTTTTTTTTTTTATATTAAATTTTCAATGTCCTTTTTATTGATTTTATTTAACTAGCATTTTTTTCAGTGGCTATATTTTGGTGATTGTTTCTTTTTTTTTCTTTTAAGTAATAAAATTAGTTTGAGCTAATATGGTTTTGAATCAAATAAAGACTTTTTTATTATAATTGGCTGGCCTTACTGCTATTTGCAAAATATAAGACGTAATAATTCTCAAATGGTTATAGCTTAGCACTAGTAGTAGTAGCAACCATTCGTCGATAATTATTAAAGTTTTAAATCTTTTTTTTTTTTTTTTTTTTTTGTATATTAAATTTTCAATTTCCTTTTAATTGGATTTTATTTAGCTAGCATTTTTTCAGTGGTAATATTTTGGTTATTGTTTCTTTTTTTCTTTTAATTAATAGAATTAGTTTGAGTTAATAAGGGTTTGTATCGAATAAAGATTTTTTATTGTAACTATAGCTTACCACCAGCAGTAGTTGCAATCATTTGTTGATAATTATTGTAGTATTAAATCTGTTCTTTTTGTTTCATTTCAAACTTTCAATGTCCTTTTAATTGGACTTTATTTCTCTAGCATTTTTTCAGTGGTAATATTTTGGTGCTTGTTTCTTTTAATACCCTGAACCCATTGAAAATGGGAATTCAGGGTATAATGTTTTTGTGAAAATGTATGTAACAGGCAGAAGGAGACGTCGCAGACCCCATAAAGTATACATATTCTTGATCAGCACAAAAAAATAAGTTGATATAGCCCTGTCCGTCCGTATGAACGTCGAACGTCGAGATTTCGGAAACTACAAAAAAGCTAGAGAGCTGAAATTTTACATGAGCACTCGTATCTTAGTTACGCAGTACAAGTTTATTTTGTTTTTTCGATAACTCATCCCATTCCTTAATTATCGATCAAAAATTTTTTAACGTTTTTTAGGTTTTTTGAGCATAACTTCTACACCGTTTTGCCTATAGACTTCAAATTTGTATATTTAGATAGATATTATGAATACGCAGATTTTGTAATTTTCAGATTTTGGATGCCACGGTCCCTTCGCCACCAATTTGAAAAAAAAAACGCATTTCAACTACTAGAGACTTGTGATTTGGCAAAATCGGATAAATTTGAATGCTATTAATATATTCTGAAAGTTTCATGAAGATAGTCCATCTAGAAACGGAGTTATAAGCGTTCGAAAGTACAGCCCATATTTAGATAGATATTATGAATACGCAGATTTTGTAATTTTCAGATTTTGGATGCCACGGCCCCTTCGCCACCAATTTGAAAAAAAAAACGCATTTCAACTACTAGAGACTTGTGATTTGGCAAACGGATAAATTTGAATGCAATTAATATATTCTGAAAGTTTCATGAAGATAGTCCATCTAGAAACGGAGTTATAAGCGTTCAAAGTACAGCCCATTCCACCCCCAACCGCCGGCAGCAACTGCGCGGTTAGCAGAGCGCGCGCCTATACGTAAAGAAGAAGAATATTAATTTTTTTGCAGGGTTCAGGGTATCTCGTAGTCGAGCAGTCTCGACTAGAGCCTTCTTACTTGTTATACCCTGAACCCATTGAAAATGGGAATTCAGGGTATAATGCTTTTGTGAAAATGTATGTAACAGGCAGAAGGAGACGTCGCAGACTCCCTAAAGTATATATATTCTTGATCAGCACAAAAAATAAGTTGATTTAGCCCTGTCCGTCCGTCCGTCCGTCCGTATGAACGTCGAGTTTTCGGAAACTACAAAAGCTAGAGAGCTGAAATTTTACATGAACACTCGTATCTTAGTTACGTAGTACAAGTTTATTTTGTTTTTTTTCGATAAATCATCCCATTCCTTAATTATCGATCAAAAATCGAAAATTCGTTTACGTTTTTTAGGTTTTTTGAGCATAACTTCTACACCGTTTTGGCTATAGACTTCAAATTTGTATATTTAGATAGATATTATGAATACGCAGATTTTGTAATTTTCAGATTTTGGATGCCACGCCCCCTTCGCCACCAATTTGAAAAAAAAACGTATTTCAACTACTAGAGACTTGAGATTTTGCAAACGGATAAATTTGAATGAATAATAATGAATAATAAATTCTGAAAGTTTCATGAAGATAGTCCACCTAGAAACGGAGTTATAAGCGTTCAAATTACGTCCCATTCCACCCCCAAACGTCAGGAGCAACTGCGCGGTTAGCAGAGCGCGCTATTATACGTGCGTAAAGAAGAAGAATATTCATTTTTTTTTTTTTTGGCAGAGTTCAGAGTATCTCGTAGTCGAGCCGTCTAATTCTAATAATTCTCAAATGGTTATAGCTTAGCACGAGTAGTAGTAGTAACTATTCGTCGATAATTATTAAAGTTTTAAATCTTTTTTTTTTTTTTTTTTGTATATTAAATTTTCAATGTCCTTTTTATTGGATTTTATTTAACTAGCATTTTTTCAGTGGTAATATTTTGCGGATTGTTTCTTTTTTTCTTTTAAGCAATCGAATTAGTTTGAGTTAATAAGGGTTTGTATCAAATAAAGATTTTTTTATTGTAACTGGCTGGCCTTACTGCTATTTGAAAAGTATAAGACGTAATAATTTTTAAATGGTTATAGCTTAGCACGAGTAGTAGTAGCAATAATTTGTCGATAATTATGAAAGTATTAAATGTTTTTTTTTTGTATATTAAATTTTCAATGTCCATTTAATTGGATTTTATTTAACTAGCATTTTTTCAGTGGTAATATTTTGGTGATTGTTTCTTTTTTTCTTTTAATTAATAAAATTAGTTTGAGCTAATATGGTTTTGCATCAAATAAAGATTTTTTAATTGTCAACTATAGCTTACCACCAGCAGTAGTTGCAATCATTTGTTGATAATTATTGTAGTATTAAATCTGTTCTTTTTGTTTCATTTCAAACTTTCAATGTCCTTTTAATTGGACTTTATTTCTATAGCATTTTTTCAGTGGTAATATTTTGGTGCTTGTTTCTTTTAATACCCTGAACCCATTGAAAATGGGAATTCAGGGTATAATGCTTTTGTGAAAATGTATGTAACAGGCAGAAGGAGACGTCGCAGACCCCATAAAGTATACATATTCTTGATCAGCACAAAAAAATAAGTTGATATAGCCCTGTCCGTCCGTATGAACGTCGAACGTCGAGATTTCGGAAACTACAAAAGCTAGAGAGCTGAAATTTTACACGAACACTCGTATCTTAGTTACGCAGTACAAGTTTATTTTGTTTTTTCGATAACTCATCCCATTCCTTAATTATCGATCAAAAATTTTTTTACGTTTTTTAGGTTTTTTGAGCATAACTTCTACACCGTTTTGGCTATAGACTTCAAATTTGTATATTTAGATAGATATTATGAATACGCAGATTTTGTAATTTTCAGATTTTGGATGCCACGGCCCCTTCGCCACCAATATTGAAAAAAAAAACGCATTTCAACTACTAGAGACTTGTGATTTGGCAAACGGATAAATTTGAATGCAATTAATATATTCTGAAAGTTTCATGAAGATAGTCCATCTAGAAACGGAGTTATAAGCGTTCAAAGTACAGCCCATTCCACCCCCAACCGTCGGCAGCAACTGCGCGGTTAGCAGAGCGCGCGCCTATACGTAAAGAAGAAGAATATTAATTTTTTTGCAGGGTTCAGGGTATCTCGTAGTCGAGCCGTCTCGACTAGAGCCTTCTTACTTGTTTTCTTTTAATTAATTGAATTAGTTTGAGCTAATAAGGTTTTGAATCAAATTAATATTTTTTCTTTATAACTGGCTGGCCTTACTGCTATTTGCAAAAAAAGGAATAAATTTAATATTTGAGTGAATATTAGCATATTTGAGTGAATATTATTGTATCTAAGTTAATTCAATATGAAAATAACATCCTTTTGAAATTATGTACGCGCATTATAAAATTATTATACAAAATTTATATTTTGCTATATAGAATACGAATAAAATTAAAACTTTAGTGAATATTATTGTATCTGAGCTAATTTAACTCAAAAATAAACTTATATTTGTTATAATTAACACGCATTATCAAATTATTATATAAATTTATATTTTCATATTAATAAAAAACGAATAAATTTAAAATTTGAGTGAATATTAGCATATCTGAGTTAATTCAGTATGAAAATAAACTTATTTTGATATTTAACTCAAAAATTATAAATAAAATTAATATTTGAGTGAATATTAGCATATCTGAGTAAATTCAATATCAAAATAAACAAATAAATTTAAAATTTGAGTGAATATTATTATATCTGAGATAATTTAAAATGAAAATAAACTTATTTTTATATTTAACAATAAATATTATTAAAATATTGTTAGAATAAAATTAATATTTGAGTGAATATTATTGCATATCTGAGTTAATTCAGTATGAAAATAAACATATTTTCATATTTAACTCAAAAAAGAATAAAATTTAATATTTGAGTAGAATAATTTATAGCATATCTGAGTTAATTAATATAAAATATATTGAACTTATTTTCATATTTAACTCAAAAAAAAGAATAAATATTAATATTATGAAGTGAATATTAAGCATATTATGAGTTAAATTAATGATATGAAAATAAACTTATTTTGATATTATTAAATCAAACTCAATTTAGAGAAATAAAATTAAAATAATTTGAGTGAATATTAGCATATCTGAGTTAATTCAATATGAAATTAAGCTTATTTTCATATTTAACTCAAAAAAGGAATAAATTTAATATTTGAGTGAATATTAGCATATCTGAGTTAATTCAGTATGAAAATAAACTTATTTTGATATTAATATTTAAAAATATTACAAATATTTTTCTAATAACTCAAAAAGGAATAAAATTAATATTTGAGTGAATATTAGCATATCTGAGTAATTTAATTGAATTAAACTTATTTTCATATTTAACTCTAAAAATTAATATAATTAATTTCAGTATGAAAATAAACTTATTTTCATATTTAACTCAAAAAAAATAAGAATAAATTTAATATTTGAGTGAATATTAGCATATCTGAGTTAATTCAATATGAAATTAAACTTATTTTCATATTTAACTCAAAAAAGGAATAAATTTAATATTTGAGTGAATATTAGCATATCTGAAAAGTTAATTCTAGATATGAAAATAAATCTTATTTTGATATTATGTATCCCCATTATAGAATAAATATACTAAATTGTTATTTTGTTTATAGAATACGAATAAAAATAAAACTTTAGTGAATATTATTGTAACTGAGCTAATTTAACTCAAAAAGAAACTCAATATTAGCATTTCTGAGTTAATTCAGTATGAAAATAAACTTATTTTGATATTTAACTTTAAAAAATAGGAATAAAATTAATATTTGAGTGAATATTAGCATATCTGAGTTAATTCAATATGAAAATAAACTTATTTTGATATTATATATCCCCATTATAGAATAAATATACTAAATTGTTATTTTGCTTATAGAATACGAATAAAAATAAAACTTTAGTGAATATTATTATAACTGAGCTAATTTAACTCAAAAAGAAACTAATATTAGCATATCTGAGTTAATTCAGTATGAAAATAAACTTATTTTCATATTTAACTCAAAAATTAGGAATAAAATTAATATTTGAGTGAATATTAGCATATTGAGTTAATTTAATTTGAAATAAACTTAATTTCATATTTAACTCAAAAAATGAATAAATTTAATATTTGAGTGAATATTAGCATATCTGAGTTAATTCTATATGAAAATAAACTTATTTTGATATTATGTATCCCCATTATAGAATAAATATACTAAATTGTTATTTTGTTTATCAGAATACGAATAAAAATAAAACTTTAGTGAATATTATTGTAACTGAGATAATTTAACTCAAAAAGAAACTCAATATTAGCATTTCTGAGTTAATTCAGTATGAAAATAAGCTTATTTTGATATTTAACATTAAAAAATAGGTATAAAATTAATATTTGAGTGAATATTAGCATATCTGAGTAAATTTAATATGAAAATAAACTTATTTTCATATTTAACTCAAAAAAACGGAATAAATTTAATATTTGAGTGAATATTAGCATATCTGAGTTATTTTAATATGAAATTAAACTTATTTTCATATTTAACTCAAAAAATTAATAAATTTAATATTTGAGTGAATACTAGCATATCTGAGTTAATTTAATATAAAATTAAACTTATTTTCATATTTAACTCAAAAAAGGAATAAATTTAATATTTGAGTGAATATTAGCATATCTGAGTTAATTCAATATGAAAATAATCTTATTTTGATATTCATATTTTGTATACAGAATACTATAAATTTAAAATTTGAGTGAAAATTGTTATATCTGAGCTAATTTAACTAAAAAATAAAAACAAATTTTTTATAATAAACACGCATTATCAAATTATGATTAAAATTCATGTTTGCCTTATAGAATAGGAATAAAATTAATATTTGAGTGAATATTAGCATATCTGAGTTAATTCAATATGAAAATAAACTTATTTTCATATTTAACTCAAAACAAGGAATAAATTTAATATTTGAGTGAATATTAGCATATCTGAGTTAATTCAGTATGAAAATAAACTTATTTTGATATTTAACATTAAAAAATAGGTATAAATTTAATATTTGAGTGAATATTAGCATATCTGAGTTAATTCAATATGAAAATAAACTTATTTTGATATTGTTATTTTGTATACAGAATACTATAAATTTAAAATTTGAGTGAAAATTGTTATATCTGAGCTAATTTAACTCAAATAAAAAACAAATTTTTTATAATAAACACGCATTATCAAATTATAATTAAAATTCATGTTTGCCTTATAGAATAGGAATAAAATTAATATTTGAGTGAATATTAGTATATCTGAGTTAATTCAGTATGAAAATAAACTTAATTTCATATTTAACTCAAAAAAGGAATAAATTTAATATTTGAGTGAATATTAGCATATCTGAGTTAATTTAATATGAAATTAAACTTATTTTCATATTTAACTCAAAAAAGGAATAAATTTAATATTTGAGTGAATATTAGCATATCTGAGTTAATTCAGTATGAAAATAAACTTAATTTAATATTTAACTCAAAAAAGGAATAAAATTAATATTTGAGTGAATATTAGCATATCTGAGTTAATTCAATATGAAAATAAACTTATTTTGATATTTAACCTAAAAATTAGGAATAAAATTAATAAAATTAGTAAAATTCAGTATGAAAATAAACTTATTTTCATATTTAACTCAAAAAAAATTGGAATAAAATTAATATTTGAGTGAATATTAGCATATCTGAGTTAATTCAATATGAAAATAAACTTATTTTCATATTTAACTCAAAAAAGGAATAAATTTAATATTTGAGTGAATATTAGCATATCTGAGTTAATTCAATATGAAAATAAACTTATTTTGATATTTAACTTAAAAAATAGGTATAAATTTAATATTTGAGTGAATATTAGCATATCTGAGTTAATTCAATATGGAAATAAACTTATTTTGATATTATATATCCCCATTATAGAATAAATATACTAAATTGTTATTTTGCTTATAGAATACGAATAAAAATAAAACTTTAGTGAATATTATTGTAACTGAGCTAATTTAACTCAAAAAGAAACAATATTAGCATATCTGAGTTAATTCAGTATAAAAATAAACTTATTTTAATATTTAACTCAAAAATTAGGAATAAAATTAATATTTGAGTGAATATTAGCATAATAAACTTAATTTCATAATTAAAAAAATTAATAAATTTAATATTTGAGTGAATATTAGCATATCTGAGTTAATTCTATATGAAAATAAACTTATTTTGATATTATGTATCCCCATTATAGAATAAATATACTAAATTGTTATTTTGTTTATAGAATACGAATAAAAATAAAACTTTAGTGAATATTATTATAACTGAGCTAATTTAACTCAAAAAAAACTCAATATTAGCATATCTGAGTTAATTCAGTATGAAAATAAACTTATTTTGATATTTAACTAAAAAATAGGTATAAAATTAATATTTGAGTGAATATTAGCATATCTGAGTAAAATTAATATGAAAATAAACTTATTATATTAACTCAAAAAAAAAAAAATTTGAGTGAATATTAGCAATCTGAGTTAATTTAATATAAAAATAAATTATTTTCATATTTAACTCAAAAAAGAAAAATTAATATTTGAGTGAATATTAGATATTAGTTAATTCAATATAAAATAAACTTATTTTGATATTGAATTTTATATAGAATATATAAATTTAAAATTTGAGTGAAATTATTATATCTGAGCTAATTTAACTAAAAAAAAAAACAAATTTTTTATAATAAACACGCATTATCAAATTATAATTAAAATTCATGTTTGCCTTATAGAATAGGAATAAAATTAATATTTGAGTGAATATTAGTATATCTGAGTTAATTCAATATGAAAATAAACTTAATTTCATATTTAACTCAAAAAAGGAATAAATTTAATATTTGAGTGAATATTAGCATATCTGAGTTAATTTAATATGAAATTAAACTTATTTTCATATTTAACTCAAAAAAAGGAATAAATTTAATATTTAAGTGAATATTAGCATATCTGAGTTAATTCAATATGAAAATAAATTATTTTGATATTTAACTAAAAATTAATAAAATTAATATTTGATGAATATTAGCATATCTGAGTAAATTAATATGAAAATAAACTTATTTTCATATTTAACTCAAAAAAAAATAAATTTAATATTTGATGAATATTAGCATATCTGAGTTAATTAATATGAAAATAAACTTATTTTGATATTTAACAAAAATAGAATAAAATTAATAAAATTATATAAATTCAGTATGAAAATAAACTTATTTTCATATTTAACTCAAAAATTAGGAATAAATTTAATATTTGAGTGAATATTAGCATATCTGAGTTAATTCAATATGAAAATAAACTTATTTTCATATTTAACTCAAAAAAGGAATAAATTTAATATTTGAGTGAATATTAGTATATCTGAGTTAATTCAATATGAAAATAAACTTATTTTGATATTATATACCCCCATTATAGAATTATTATACTAAATTTTATTTTGCTATATAGAATACGAATAAAAATAAAACTTTAGTGAATATTATTATAACTAAGCTAATTTAACTCAAAAAGAAACTCAATATTAGCATATTGAGTTAATTCAATATGAAAATAAACTTATTTTGATATTTAACTTAAAAAATAGGAATAAATTTAATATTTGAGTGAATATTAGCATATCTGAGTTAATTCAATATGAAAATAAACTTATTTTGATATTATATATCCCCATTATAAAATAATTATACTAAATTTTATTTTGCTTATAGAATACGAATAAAAATAAAACTTTAATAAATATTATTATATCTGAGCTAATTTAACTCAAAAAGAAAAATATTACATATCTAGTTAATTCAATATGAAAATAAACTTATTTTCATATTTAACTCAAAAATTAGGAATAAAATTAATATTTGAGTGAATATTAGCATATCTGAGTTAATTTAATATGAAATAAACTTATTTTCATATTTAACTCAAAAAATTAATAAATTTAATATTTGAGTGAATATTAGCATATCTGAGTTAATTCTATATGAAAATAACCTTATTTTGATATTATGTATCCGCATTATAAAATAAATATACTAAATTATATTTTGTATATAGAATACGAATAAAAATAAAACTTTAGTAAATATTATTGTAACTGAGCTAATTTAACTCAAAAAGAAAATCAATATTAGTATATCTGAATTAATTCATTATGAAAATAAACTTATTTTGATATTTAACTCAAAAAATACGAATAAAATTAATATTTGAGTGAATATTAGCATATCTGAGTTAATTCAATATGAAAATAAACTTATTTTCATATTTAACTCAAAAAAGGAATAAATTTAATATTTGAGTGAATATTAGCATATCTGAGTTAATTTAATATGAAATTAAACTTATTTTCATATTTAACTCAAAAAAGGAATAAATTTAATATTTGAGTGAATATTAGCATATCTGAGCTAATTCAATATGAAAATAAACTTATTTTGATATTATTATCCCATTATAGAATAAATATACTAAATTTATATTTTGTATATAGAATACGAATAAAAATAAAACTTTATGAATATTATTATAACTAAGCTAATTTAACTCAAAAAAAACTCAATATTAGCATATCTGAGTTAATTCAGTATGAAAATAAATTTATTTTGATATTTAACTCAAAAATTAGGAATAAAATTAATATTTGAGTGAATATTAGCATATCTGAGTTAATTCAATATGAAAATAAACTTATTTTGATATTGATATTTTGTATATAGAATACTATAAATTTAAAATTTGAGTGCAAATTATTATATCTGAGCTAATTTAACTCAAAAAAAAACCTATTTTGTTATAATAAACACGCATTATCAAATTATAATTAAAATTCATGTTTGCCTTATAGAATAGGAATAAAATTAATATTTGAGTGAATATTAGCATATCTGAGTTAATTCAATATGAAAATAAACTTATTTTCATATTTAACTCAAAAATAATAAATTTAATATTTGATGAATATTAGCATATCTGAGTTAATTTAATATGAAAATAAACTTATTTTCATATTTAACTCAAAAAAGAATAAATTTAATATTTGAGTGAATATTAGCATATCTGAGTTAATTCAATATGAAAATAAACTTATTTTATATTTAACTCAAAAAAGGAATAAATTTAATATTTGAGTGAATATTAGCATATCTGAGTTAATTCAATATGAAAATAAACTTATTTTGATATTATAACCAAAAAAAAATAAAATGATAAAAAAAAAAATCAAAAAAAAAAATTGAGTGAATATTAGCATATCTGAGTTAATTAATATGAAAATAAACTTATTTTCATATTTAACTCAAAAAAGAATAAATTTAATATTTGAGTGAATATTAGCATATCTGAGTTAATTTAATATGAAAATAAACTTATTTTCATATTTAACTCAAAAAAGGAATAAATTTAATATTTGAGTGAATATTAGCATATCTGAGTTAATTCAATATGAAAATAAACTTATTTTGATATTATTATCCCCATTATAGAATAATTATACTAAATTGATATTTTGCTAATAGAATACGAATAAAAATAAAATTTAGTGAATATTATTATAACTGAGCTAATTTAACTCAAAAAGAAACTCAATATTAGCATATCTGAGTTAATTCAGTATGAAAATAAACTTATTTTGATATTTAACTCAAAAATAGGAATAAAATTAATATTTGAGTGAATATTAGCATATCTGAGTTAATTTAATATGAAATTAAACTTATTTTCATATTTAACTCAAAAAAGGAATAAATTTAATATTTGAGTGAATATTAGCATATCTGAGTTAATTCAATATGAAAATAAACTTATTTTGATATTATATCCATTATAAATAAATAAATATTGAAGAATACAAAAAAAATTAGAAAAAACTAAATAACCAAAAAAAAAATTACATATTGAGTAATATATAAAATAAACTTATTTTATATTTAACTCAAAAAAGGAATAAATTAATATTTGATAATATTAGCATATCTGAGTTAATTCAATATGAAAATAAACTTATTTTGATATTATATTTTGTATATAGAATACATAAATAAAATATGAAATTTATATTGAGCTAATTTAATCAAAAAAAACCTATTTGTATATAAACACCATATCAAATTATAATTAAAATTCATATTTGCCTTATAGAATAGGAATAAAATTAATATTTGAGTGAATATTAGCATATCTGAGTTAATTCAATATGAAAATAAACTTATTTTCATATTTAACTCAAAAAAGGAATAAATTTAATATTTGAGTGAATATTAGCATATCTGAGTTAATTTAATATGAAATAAACTTATTTTCATATTTAACTCAAAAAAAATAAATTTAATATTTGAGTGAATATTAGCATATTGAGTTAATTCAATATGAAAATAAATTATTTTATATTTAACTCAAAAAAAAAATAATATTTGAGTGAATATAATATCTGAGTAATCAAAAAAAAATTACACAAAAAAAATAAACTATTTTCATATTTAACTCAAAAAGAATAAATTAATATTTAGTGAATATTAGCATATCTGAGTTAATTCAATATGAAAATAAACTTATTTATATTTAACTCAAAAAAATAAATAATATTTGAGTGAATATTACATATCTGAGTTAATTAATATAAATAAACTTATTTTATATTTAACTCAAAAAGGAATAAATTAATATTTGAGTGAATATTAATATTGAGTTAATTATTGAAAAAAATTATTTTGATATTCCTTAAAAAAACAAATTATTTTGTAAGAATACGAAAAAAAAAACTTTATGAAATTATAAACTGAGCTAATAACTCAAAAAAACTCAATATTACATATCTATTAATCAATGAAAAAAACTATTTTAATTTAACTCAAAAAAATAAATTAAATTTATAATACATAAAAAACAAAACACACAAAACAAACAAAAAAAAAAAAAAAGGAAAAAAAAAAATTTATTTCATAAATTAACTCAGATATCAATATTCACTCAAATATTAATTTATTCTTTTTTATTAAATATCAAAAAATTTATTTCATATTAATACTCAAATCTAATATTCACTCAAATATTAATTATTCTTTTTAGTTAAATATAAAATAATTATTTTCATATAATAACTCAGATATCAAACACTAAATAATTTATTCTAAAAAAAATATCAAAAAATTTATTCAATAATAACTCAGATATCTAATATTCACTCAAATATTAAATTTATTCCTTTTTTGAGTTAAATATGAAAATAAGTTTAATTTCATATTAAATTAACTCAGATATCTAATATTCACTCAAATATTAAATTTATTCTTTTTTGAGTTAAATATGAAAATAAGTTTATTTTCATACTAATTAACTCAGATATCTAATATTCCTCAAATATTAAATTTATTTTTTTTGAGTTAAATATGAAAATAATTTAATTTCATATTAAATTAACTCAGATATCTAATATCACTAAATAAAATTTATTCCTTTTTTGAGTTAAATATCAAAATAAGTTTATTTTCATACTGAATTAACTCAGATATCTAATATTCACTCAAAATTAATTTTATTTATTCTATAAGCAAACATAATTTTAATTATAATTTATAATCTGTTATATAACAAAATTTTTTTTGAGTTAAATTACTCAGATATAACATTCACTCAAATTTTAAATTTATGTATTCTATATACAAAATATCAATATCAAAATAATTTATTTTATATTAATTAACTCAGATATCTATATTCACTCAAATATTAATTTATTCTATTGAGTTAAATTCAAATAAATTTCAATAATAACTCAGATATCAATATTCACTCAAAATAAATTTATCCTTTTTGAGTTAAATATGAAAATAATTTATTTTCATATAATTAACTCAGATATCTATTCCCAAAATACTTTAGTAAATAAAAAATTATTTTCATACTAACTCGAAAATATTTTTTTAGAAATGCTCAGTTAAAATCCTAATATTTATTCTATTCTATACAAAAACAATTATAAATTTATAAGGGATACTAATATCAAAAGTTTATTTTCATACTAATACTCGATATCTAATATTCACTAAATATTAAAATTCCTTTTTTGAGTTAAATATGAAAATAAGTTTAATTTCATATTAAATTAACTCAGATATCTAATATTCACTCAAATATTAATTTTATTCCTAATTTTTGAGTTAAATATCAAAATAAGTTTATTTTCATACTGAATTAACTCAGATATGCTAATATTATTTCTTTTTGAGTTAAATTAGCTCGTTAAATAATATTCACTAAATTTTATTTTTATTCGTATTCTATAACAAAATAACAATTTATATAATTATTCTATAATGGGGATACATAATATCAAAATAAGTTTATTTTCATATGAATTAACTCAGATATGCTAATATTCACTCAAATATTAAATTTATTCCTTTTTTGAGTTAAATATGAAAATAAGTTTATTTTCATATTAATTAACTCAGATATCTAATATTCACTCAAATATTAAATTTATTCCTTTTTTGAGTTAAATATGAAAATAAGTTTATTTTCATATTGAATTAACTCAGATATGCTAATATTCACTCAAATATTAATTTTATTCCTTTTTTGAGTTAAATATCAAAATAATTTATTTTCATATTAATTAACTCAGATATGCTAATATTCACTCAAAAAAATTTATTTTTTTGAGTTAAATATGAAAATAATTTATTTTATATTAAATTAACTCGATATTATATTCACTCAATATAATTTATTTTTTTTTAAATAAAAAGATTTTATTAAATCGAATTATTAAAATTTTTTTGAGTTAAATATAAATAAGTTTATTTTATATTAAATTAACTCGATATCTAATATTCACTAAATATTAAATTTATTTTTTTTAGTTAAATATAAATAAGTTTATTTTCATACTGAATTAACTCGATATTAATATTCACTCAAATATTAAATTTATTCCTTTTTTGAGTTAAATATGAAAATAAGTTTAATTTCATATTAAATTAACTCAGATATCTAATATTCACCAAATATAAATTTATTCCTTTTTGAGTTAAATATGAAAATAAGTTTATTTTCATATTAAATTAACTCAGATATGCTAATATTCACTCAAAATTAAATTTATTCCTATTCTATAAGCAAACATAATTTAATTATAATTATAATCTGTTATATAAAAAAAGTTTTTTTGAGTTAAATTACTCAGATATAACAATTATCAAATTAAATTATATATTCTATTACAAAATAAATATCAAAATAAGTTTATTTTATATTGAATTAACTCAGATATCTAATATTCACTCAAAATAATTTATTCCTATTTTTGAGTTAAATATCAAAATAAGTTTATTTTCATACTGAATTAACTCAGAATCTAATATTAGTTTTTTTAGAAATTACTCAGTAAATAATATTCACTAAAGTTTATTTTTATTCGTATTCTATAACAAAATAACAATATATATTATTCTATAATGGGGATACATAATACAAAATAAGTTTATTTTCATATGAATTAACTCAGATATCTAATATTCACTCAAATATTAAATTTATTCCTTTTTTGAGTTAAATATGAAAATAAGTTTAATTTCATATTAAATTAACTCAGATATGCTAATATTCACTCAAATATTAAATTTATTCCTATTTTTGAGTTAAATATCAAAATAAGTTTATTTTCATATTGAATTAACTCAGATATACTAATATTCACTCAAATATTAAATTTATTCCATTTAGAAATAAAAATATAATAAAGATAAAAAAAAATAAGTTTATTTTCATATAATACTCAGATAACAACACCAAAAAAATTATATAAATAAACAAAAAAGTTATTCAATGAATTAACTCAGATAGAAATCACTAAAATAATTTATCCTATTTATAAGAAAAAAAAAAAAAAAAAAAAATATTTATTTATAAAAACTCAGATATAAAATTCACTCAAATTAAATTATATCAATATTAAATAAATATAAAATAAGTTTATTTTCATATTGAATTAACTCAATATGCTAATATTCACTCAAATATAATTTTATCCTATTTTTAGTTAAATATCAAAATAATTTATTTTCATACTGAATTAACTCAGATATGCTAATATTAAGTTTCTTTTTGAGTTAAATTAGCTAGTTACAATAATATTACTAAATTTTATTTTTATTCGTATTCTATAAACAAAATAACAATTTAGTATAATTATTCTATAATGGGGATACATAATATCAAAATAAGTTTATTTTATATTGAATTAACTCAGATATGCTAATATTCACTCAATATTAAATTTATTCCTTTTTTGAGTTAAATATGAAAATAAGTTTAATTTCATATTAATTAACTCAATATCTAATATTCACTCAAATTTATTACAAAAAAAAAAACCAAATACAAAAGAAAAATTATACTCAAATAATATTCACTCAAATAAAATTCCTTTTTGAGTTAAATATGAAATAATTTAATTTCATATAAATTAACTCAAACTAATATTCACTCAAAATAAATATTCTTTTTTGAGTTAAATAGAAAATAAGTTTATTTTATATGAATTAACTCAGATATACTAATATTCACTCAAATATTAATTTATTCCTATTTATAAAAAAAATTAATATAATTTATAATCGTGTTAATAAAAAAAGTTTTTTTTGATTAAATAGCTCAGATATAACATCACTCAAATTAAATATATATTCTAATACAAAATAAAAAAATAAGTTATTTTAATATTGAATTAACTCAATATCTAATATTCACTCAAATATTAAATTTATTCCTATTTTTGAGTTAAATATGAAATAATTTAATTTCAATTATTAACTCAATATCAAATCACTCAAAAAAATTATTAATTAAAAATGAAATAAGTTTATTTCATATTAAATTACTCAGATATGCTAATATTCACTCAAATATTAAATTTAACCTATATTTTTGATGTTAAATATCAAAAAAGTTTATTTTCATACTGAATTAACTCAGAAATGCTAATATTAAGTTTCTTTTTGAGTTAAATTACTCAGTTACTAATATTCACTAAATTTTATTTTTATTCGTATTCTATAAACAAAATAACAATTTAGTATATTTATTCTATAATGGGGATACATAATATCAAAATAAGTTTATTTTATATTGAATTAACTCAATATGCTAATATTCACTCAAATATTAAATTTATTAATTTTTTAGTTAAATATGAAAATAAGTTTAATGCTAATATTCACTCAAATATTAATTTTATTCCTATTTTTGAGTTAAATATCAAAATAAGTTTATTTTTATACTGAATTAACTCAGATATGCTAATATTGTTTCTTTTTGAGTTAAATTAGCTCAGTTACATTAATATTCACTAAAGTTTTATTTTTATTCGTATTCTATAAGCAAAATAACAATTTAGTATATTTATTCTATAATGGGGATATATAATATCAAAATAAGTTTATTTTCATACTGAATTAACTCAGATATGCTAATATTCACTCAAATATTAATTTTATACCTATTTTTTAAGTTAAATATCAAAATAAGTTTATTTTCATACTGAATTAACTCAGATATGCTAATATTCACTCAAATATTAAATTTATTCCTTTTTTGAGTTAAATATGAAAATAAGTTTATTTTCATATTGAATTAACTCAGATATGCTAATATTCACTCAAATATTAATTTTATTCCAATTTTTTTGAGTTAAATAAGAAAATAAGTTTATTTTCATACTGAATTTTACTAATTTTATTAATTTTATTCTAATTTTTAGGTTAAATATCAAAATAAGTTTATTTTCATACTGAATTAACTCAGATATGCTAATATTCACTCAAATATTAATTTTATTCCTTTTTTGAGTTAAATATTAAATTGAGTTTATTTTCATACTGAATTAACTCAGATATGCTAATATTCACTCAAATATTAAATTTATTCCTTTTTTGAGTTAAATATGAAAATAAGTTTAATTTCATATTAAATTAACTCAATTCATATTGAATTAACTCAGATATGCTAATATTCACTCAAATATTAAATTTATTCCTTTTTTGAGTTAAATATGAAATTAAGTTTATTTTCATACTGAATTAACTCAGATATACTAATATTCACTCAAATACTAATTTTATTCCTATTCTATAAGGCAAACATGAATTTTAATTATAATTTGATAATGCGTGTTTATTATAAAAAATATGTTTTTTATTTGAGTTAAATTAGCTCAGATATAACAATTTGCACTCAAATTTTAAATTTATAGTATTCTATATACAAAATAACAATATCAAAATAAGTATTTTAATATTGAATTAACTCAGATATGCTAATATTCACTCAAATATTAATTTATACCTATTTTTTAAGTTAAATATCAAATAAGCTTATTTTCATACTGAATTAACTCAGATCTGCTAATATTCACTCAACTATTAAATTTATTCCTATTTTGAGTTAAATATGAAAATAAGTTTATTTTCATATTGAATTAACTCAGATATGCTAATATTCACTCAAATATTAATTTTATTCCTATTCTATAAGGCAAACATAATTTTAATATAATTTGATAATGCGTGTTTATTATAAAAAATTTGTTTTTATTTTTTAGTTAAATTACTCAGATATAACAATTTCACTCAAATTTTAAATTTATATATTCTATATACAAAATATGAATATCAAAATAAGATTATTTTCATACTGAATTAACTCAGATATGCTAATATTCACTCAAATATTAAATTTATTCCTTTTTTGAGTTAAATATGAAAATAAGTTTAATTTTATATTAAATTAACTCAGATATGCTAATATTCACTCAAATATTAAAATTATTAATTTTTTGAGTTAAATATGAAAATAAGTTTAATTTCATATTAAAATAACTCAGATATGCTAATATTCAATGAAATATTATATTTATCCGTTTTTTGAGTTATATATGAAAATAAGTTTATTTTCATATTAAATTAACTCAGATATGCTAATATTCACTCAAATATTAATTTTATACCTATTTTTTAATGTTAAATACCAAAATAACATTATTTTCATACTGAATTAACTCAGAAATGCTTATATTGAGTTTCTTTTTGAGTTAAATTAGCTCAGTTACAATAATATTCACTAAAGTTTTATTTTTATTCGTATTCTATAAACAAAATAACAATTTAGTATATTTATTCTATAATGGGGATACATAATATCAAAATAAGTTTATTTTCATATAGAATTAACTCATATATGCTAGTATTCACTCAAATATTAAATTTATTAATTTTTTTCTAATTATGAAATTAAGTTTAATGCTAATATTCACTCAAATATTAATTTTATTCCTAATTTTTGAGTTAAATATGAAAATAAGTTTATTTTTATACTGAATTAACTCAGATATGCTAATATTGTTTCTTTTTGAGTTAAATTAGCTCAGTTACATTAATATTCACTAAAGTTTTATTTTTATTCGTATTCTATATAGCAAAATAACAATTTAGTATAATTTATTCTATAATGGGGATATATAATATCAAAATAAGTTTATTTTCATACTGAATTAACTCAGATATGCTAATATTCACTCAAATATTAATTTTATTCCTATTTTTTAAAGTTAAATATCAAAATAAGTTTATTTTCATACTGAATTAACTCAGAAATGCTAATATTGAGTTTCTTTTTGAGTTAAATTAGCTCAGTTACATTAATATTCACTAAAGTTTTATTTTTATTCGTATTCTATAAGCAAAATAACAATTTAGTATATTTATTCTATAATGGGGATATATAATATCAAAATAAGATTATTTTCATATTGAATTAACTCAGATATGCTAATATTCACTCAAATATTAAATTTATTCCTTTTTTGAGTTAAATATGAAAATAAGTTTATTTTCATATTGAATTAACTCAGATATGCTAATATTCACTCAAACATTAATTTTATTCCAATTTTTTTGAGTTAAATAAGAAAATAAGTTTATTTTCATACTGAATTTTACTAATTTTATTAATTTTATTCCTAATTTTTAGGTTAAATATCAAAATAAGTTTATTTTCATATGAATTAACTCAGGTATGCTAATATTTACTCAAATATAAAATTTACTCCTTTTTTGAATTAAATATGAAAATAAGTTTATTTTCATAATAATTTTACTCAGATATGCTAATATTCACTCAAATTTTAATTTTAATCCTAATTTTTAAGTTATATATCAAAATAAGTTTATTTTCATATTGAATTACTCAGATATGCTAATATTCACTTAAATATTAAATTTATTCCTTTTTTTGAATTAAATATGAAAATAAGTTTATTTTCATATTAATTTTACTGTAATATGCTAATATTCACCAAAATAAGTAAATTTTCATACTGAATTAACTCAGATATGCTAATATTCACTCAAACATTAATTTGATTCCAATATTTTTTTTTTGTTAAATATCAAAATAAGTTTATTTTCATATGAATTATCTTAGATATGTTAATATTCACTTAAATATTAAATTGATTCCTTTTTTTGAATTAATTTTACTGTGATATGCTAATATTCACTAAAATTTTAATTTTATTCCTAATTTTTGAGTTAAATATCAAAATATGTTTATTTTCATATTGAATTAAATCAGATATGCTAATATTCACTCAAATTTTAATTTTATTCCTATTCTATAATGAAAACATACATTTAAATAATAACTTGATAATGCGTGTTAATTATAACAAAATAAGTTTATTTTTGAGTTAAATTAGTTCATATGTAATAATTTGCACTAAAGTTTTAATTTTATCGTATTCTATATACAAAATATCAATTTTGTATAATAATTTTATAATGCGCGTGAATAATAACAAAAGGATGTTATTTTCATTTTGAATTAGCTCAGATACAATAATATTCACTAATATGCTAATATTCACTAAAATATTAAATTTATTCTTTTTTTTGCAAATAGCAGTAAGGCCAGCCAGTTATAAAGAAAAAATATTAATTTGATTCAAAACCTTATTAGCTCAAACTAATTCAATTAATTAAAAGAAAACAAGTAAGAAGGCTCTAGTCGAGACGGCTCGACTACGAGATACCCTGAACCCTGCAAAAAAATTAATATTCTTCTTCTTTACGTATAGGCGCGCGCTCTGCTAACCGCGCAGTTGCTGCCGGCGGTTGGGGGTGGAATGGGCTGTACTTTGAACGCTTATAACTCCGATTCTAGATGGACTATCTTCATGAAACTTTCAGAATATATTAATTGCATTCAAATTTATCCGTTTGCCAAATCACAAGTCTCTTGTAGTTGAAATGCGTTTTTTTTTTTTCAATTTGGTGGCGAAGGGGCCGTGGCATCCAAAATCTGAAAATTACAAAATCTGCGTATTCATAATATCTATCTAAATATACAAATTTGAAGTCTATAGCCAAAACGGTGTAGAAGTTATGCTCAAAAAACCTAAAAAACGTAAAAAAATTTTTGATCGATAATTAAGGAATGGGATGAGTTATCGAAAAAACAAAATAAACTTGTACTGCGTAACTAAGATACGAGTGTTCGTGTAAAATTTCAGCTCTCTAGCTTTTGTAGTTTCCGAAATCTCGACGTTCGACGTTCATACGGACGGACAGGGCTATATCAACTTATTTTTTTGTGCTGATCAAGAATATGTATACTTTATGGGGTCTGCGACGTCTCCTTCTGCCTGTTACATACATTTTCACAAAAGCATTATACCCTGAATTCCCATTTTCAATGGGTTCAGGCTATTAAAAGAAACAAGCACCAAAATATTACCACTGAAAAAATGCTATAGAAATAAAGTCCAATTAAAAGGACATTGAAAGTTTGAAATGAAACAAAAAGAACAGATTTAATACTACAATAATTATCAACAAATGATTGCAACTACTGCTGGTGGTAAGCTATAGTTACAATAAAAAATCTTTATTTGATTCAAAGCCATATTAGCTCAAACTAATTTTATTACTTAAAAGAAAAAAAGAAACAATCACCAAAATATTACCACTGAAAAAATGCTAGTTAAATAAAATCCAATTAAATGGACATTGAAAATTTAATATACAAAAAAAAAAAAACATTTAATACTTTCATAATTATCGACAAATTATTGCTACTACTACTCGTGCTAAGCTATAACCATTTGAGAATTATTACGTCTTATATTTTTCAAATAGCAGTAAGGCCAGCCAGTTACAATAAAAAAATCTTTATTTGATACAAACCCTTATTAACTCAAACTAATTCGATTGCTTAAAAGAAAAAAAGAAACAATCACCAAAATATTACCACTGAAAAAATGCTAGTTAAATAAAATCCAATAAAAAGGACATTGAAAATTTAATATAAAAAAAAAAAAAAAAGATTTAAAACTTTAATAATTATCGACGAATGGTTACTACTACTACTCGTGCTAAGCTATAACCATTTGAGAATTATTAGAATTAGACGGCTCGACTACGAGATACCCTGAACTCTGCCAAAAAAAAAAAAAATGAATATTCTTCTTCTTTACGCACGTATAATAGCGCGCTCTGCTAACCGCGCAGTTGCTCCTGACGTTTGGGGGTGGAATGGGCTGTAATTTGAACGCTTATAACTCCGTTTCTAGGTGGACTATCTTCATGAAACTTTCAGAATTTATTATTCATTATTATTCATTCAAATTTATCCGTTTGCAAAATCTCAAGTCTCTAGTAGTTGAAATACGTTTTTTTTCAAATTGGTGGCGAAGGGGGCGTGGCATCCAAAATCTGAAAATTACAAAATCTGCGTATTCATAATATCTATATAAATATACAAATTTGAAGTCTATAGCCAAAACGGTGTAGAAGTTATGCTCAAAAAACCTAAAAAACGTAAACGAATTTTCGATTTTTGATCGATAATTAAGGAATGGGATGATTTATCGAAAAAAACAAAATAAACTTGTACTGCGTAACTAAGATACGAGTGTTCATGTAAAATTTCAGCTCTCTAGCTTTTGTAGTTTCCGAAAACTCGACGTTCATACGGACGGACGGACGGACGGACGGACGGACAGGGCTAAATCAACTTATTTTTTTGTGCTGATCAAGAATATATATACTTTAGGGAGTCTGCGACGTCTCCTTCTGCCTGTTACATACATTTTCACAAAAGCATTATACCCTGAATTCCCATTTTCAATGGGTTCAGGGTATAACAAGTAAGAAGGCTCTAGTCGAGACGGCTCGACTACGAGATACCCTGAACCCTGCAAAAAAATTAATATTCTTCTTCTTTACGTATAGGCGCGCGCTCTGCTAACCGCGCAGTTGCTGCCGGCGGTTGGGGGTGGAATGGGCTGTACTTTGAACGCTTATAACTCCGTTTCTAGATGGACTATCTTCATGAAACTTTCAGAATATATTAATTGCATTCAAATTTATCCGTTTGCCAAATCACAAGTCTCTAGTAGTTGAAATGCGTTTTTTTTTTCAAATTGGCGGCGAAGGGGCCGTGGCATCCAAAATCTGAAAATTACAAAATCTGCGTATTCATAATATCTATCTAAATATGGGCTGTACTTTGAACGCTTATAACTCCGTTTCTAGATGGACTATCTTCATGAAACTTTCAGAATATATTAATTGCATTCAAATTTATCCGTTTGCCAAATCACAAGTCTCTAGTAGTTGAAATGCGTTTTTTTTTTTCAAATTGGTGGCGAAGGGACCGTGGCATCCAAAATCTGAAAATTACAAAATCTGCGTATTCATAATATCTATCTAAATATACAAATTTGAAGTCTATAGGCAAAACGGTGTAGAAGTTATGCTCAAAAAACCTAAAAAACGTTAAAAAATTTTTGATCGATAATTAAGGAATGGGATGAGTTATCGAAAAAACAAAATAAACTTGTACTGCGTAACTAAGATACGAGTGCTCATGTAAAATTTCAGCTCTCTAGCTTTTGTAGTTTCCGAAATCTCGACGTTCGACGTTCATACGGACGGACAGGGCTATATCAACTTATTTTTTTGTGCTGATCAAGAATATGTATACTTTATGGGGTCTGCAACGTCTCCTTCTGCCTGTTACATACATTTTCACAAAAGCATTATACCCTGAATTCCCATTTTCAATGGGTTCAGGGTATTAAAAGAAACAAGCACCAAAATATTACCACTGAAAAAATGCTAGAGAAATAAAGTCCAATTAAAAGGACATTGAAAGTTTGAAATGAAACAAAAAGAACAGATTTAATACTACAATAATTATCAACAAATGATTGCAACTACTGCTGGTGGTAAGCTATAGTTACAATAAAAAATCTTTATTCGATACAAACCCTTATTAACTCAAACTAATTCTATTAATTAAAAGAAAAAAAGAAACAATAACCAAAATATTACCACTGAAAAAATGCTAGCTAAATAAAATCCAATTAAAAGGACATTGAAAATTTAATATACAAAAAAAAAAAAAAAAAAGATTTAAAACTTTAATAATTATCGACGAATGGTTGCTACTACTACTCGTGCTAAGCTATAACCATTTGAGAATTATTACGTCTTATATTTTGCAAATAGCAGTAAGGCCAGCCAATTATAATAAAAAAGTCTTTATTTGATTCAAAACCTTATTAGCTCAAACTAATTCTATTACTTAAAAGAAAAAAAGAAACAAGCACCAAAATATAACCACTGAAAAAATGCTAGTTAAATAAAATCCAATAAAAAGGACATTGAAAATTTAATATAAAAAAAAAAAAAAAGATTTAAAACTTTAATAATTATCGACGAATGGTTACTACTACTACTCGTGCTAAGCTATAACCATTTGAGAATTATTAGAATTAGACGGCTCGACTACGAGATACCCTGAACTCTGCCAAAAAAAAAAAATGAATATTCTTCTTCTTTACGCACGTATAATAGCGCGCTCTGCTAACCGCGCAGTTGCTCCTGACGTTTGGGGGTGGAATGGGCTGTAATTTGAACGCTTATAACTCCGTTTCTAGGTGGACTATCTTCATGAAACTTTCAGAATTTATTATTCATTATTATTCATTCAAATTTATCCGTTTGCAAAATCTCAAGTCTCTAGTAGTTGAAATACGTTTTTTTTTTTCAAATTGGTGGCGAAGGGGGCGTGGCATCCAAAATCTGAAAATTACAAAATCTGCGTATTCATAATATCTATCTAAATATACAAATTTGAAGTCTATAGCCAAAACGGTGTAGAAGTTATGCTCAAAAAACCTAAAAAACGTAAACGAATTTTCGATTTTTGATCGATAATTAAGGAATGGGATGATTTATCGAAAAAAACAAAATAAACTTGTACTGCGTAACTAAGATACGAGTGTTCATGTAAAATTTCAGCTCTCTAGCTTTTGTAGTTTCCGAAAACTCGACGTTCATACGGACGGACGGACGGACGGACAGGGCTAAATCAACTTATTTTTTTGTGCTGATCAAGAATATATATACTTTAGGGAGTCTGCGACGTCTCCTTCTGCCTGTTACATACATTTTCACAAAAGCATTATACCCTGAATTCCCATTTTCAATGGGTTCAGGGTATAACAAGTAAGAAGGCTCTAGTCGAGACGGCTCGACTACGAGATACCCTGAACCCTGCAAAAAAATTAATATTCTTCTTCTTTACGTATAGGCGCGCGCTCTGCTAACCGCGCAGTTGCTGCCGGCGGTTGGGGGTGGAATGGGCTGTACTTTGAACGCTTATAACTCCGTTTCTAGATGGACTATCTTCATGAAACTTTCAGAATATATTAATTGCATTCAAATTTATCCGTTTGCCAAATCACAAGTCTCTAGTAGTTGAAATGCGTTTTTTTTTTCAAATTGGTGGCGAAGGGGCCGTGGCATCCAAAATCTGAAAATTACAAAATCTGCGTATTCATAATATCTATCTAAATATGGGCTGTACTTTGAACGCTTATAACTCCGTTTCTAGATGGAATATCTTCATGAAACTTTCAGAATATATTAATTGCATTCAAATTTATCCGTTTGCCAAATCACAAGTCTCTAGTAGTTGAAATGCGTTTTTTTTTTTTCAAATCGGTGGCGAAGGGACCGTGGCATCCAAAATCTGAAAATTACAAAATCTGCGTATTCATAATATCTATCTAAATATACAAATTTGAAGTCTATAGGCAAAACGGTGTAGAAGTTATGCTCAAAAAACCTAAAAAACGTTAAAAAATTTTTGATCGATAATTAAGGAATGGGATGAGTTATCGAAAAAACAAAATAAACTTGTACTGCGTAACTAAGATACGAGTGCTCATGTAAAATTTCAGCTCTCTAGCTTTTGTAGTTTCCGAAATCTCGACGTTCGACGTTCATACGGACGGACAGGGCTATATCAACTTATTTTTTTGTGCTGATCAAGAATATGTATACTTTATGGGGTCTGCAACGTCTCCTTCTGCCTGTTACATACATTTTCACAAAAGCATTATACCCTGAATTCCCATTTTCAATGGGTTCAGGGTATTAAAAGAAACAAGCACCAAAATATTACCACTGAAAAAATGCTAGAGAAATAAAGTCCAATTAAAAGGACATTGAAAGTTTGAAATGAAACAAAAAGAACAGATTTAATACTACAATAATTATCAACAAATGATTGCAACTACTGCTGGTGGTAAGCTATAGTTACAATAAAAAATCTTTATTCGATACAAACCCTTATTAACTCAAACTAATTCTATTAATTAAAAGAAAACAAGTAAGAAGGCTCTAGTCGAGACGGCTCGACTACGAGATACCCTGAACCCTGCAAAAAAAAAAGAATATTCTTCTTCTTTACGCACATATAAGCGAGCGCTCTGCTAACCGCGCAGTTGCTGCCGACGGTTGGGGGTGGGATGGGCTGTACTTTGAACGCTTATAACTCCGTTTATAGATGGACTATCTTCATGAAACTTTCAGAATATATTAATAATATTCAAATTTATCCATTTGCCAAATTACAAGTCTCTAGTATTTAAAATACGTTTTTTTTCAAATGGGAGGCGAAGGGGGCGTGGCATCTCAAATCTAAAAATTACAAAATCTGCGTATCCATAATATCTATCTAAATATACAAATTTTAAGTCTCTAGCTAAAACGGTGTAGAAGTTATGCTCGAAAAACCTAAAAACACGTAAACGAATTTTCGATTTTTTATCGATAATTAAGGAATGGGATAAGTTATCGAAAAAACAAAATAAACTTGTACTGCGTAACTAAGATACGAGTGTTCGTGTAAAATTTCAGCTCTCTAGCTTTTGTAGTTTCCGAAATCTCGACGTTCATACGGACGGACGGACAGACGGACGGACGGACGGACGGACGGACGGACGGACGGACGGACGGACGGACGGACGGACGGACGGACGGACGGACGGACGGACGGACGGACGGACGGACGGACGGACGGACGGACGGACGGACAGACGGACATGGCTATATCAACTTATTTTTTTGTGCTGATCAAGAATATATATACTTTATGGGGTCTGCGACGTCTCCTTCTGCCTGTTACATACATTTTCACAAAAACATTATACCCTGAATTCCCATTTTCAATGGGTTCAGGGTATAAAAAGAAACAATAACCAAAATATTACCACTGAAAAAATGCTAGCTAAATAAAATCCAATTAAAAGGACATTGAAAATTTAATATACAAAAAAAAAAAAAAAAAAAGATTTAAAACTTTAATAATTATCGACGAATGGTTGCTACTACTACTCGTGCTAAGCTATAACCATTTGAGAATTATTACGTCTTATATTTTGCAAATAGCAGTAAGGCCAGCCAATTATAATAAAAAAGTCTTTATTTGATTCAAAACCTTATTAGCTCAAACTAATTCTATTACTTAAAAGAAAAAAAGAAACAAGCACCAAAATATAACCACTGAAAAAATGCTAGTTAAATAAAATCCAATAAAAAGGACATTGAAAATTTAATATAAAAAAAAAAAAAAAGATTTAAAACTTTAATAATTATCGACGAATGGTTACTACTACTACTCGTGCTAAGCTATAACCATTTGAGAATTATTAGAATTAGACGGCTCGACTACGAGATACCCTGAACTCTGCCAAAAAAAAAAAAAAAGAATATTCTTCTTCTTTACGCACGTATAATAGCGCGCTCTGCTAACCGCGCAGTTGCTCCTGACGTTTGGGGGTGGAATGGGCTGTAATTTGAACGCTTATAACTCCGTTTCTAGGTGGACTATCTTCATGAAACTTTCAGAATTTATTATTCATTATTATTCATTCAAATTTATCCGTTTGCAAAATCTCAAGTCTCTAGTAGTTGAAATACGTTTTTTTTTCAAATTGGTGGCGAAGGGGGCGTGGCATCCAAAATCTGAAAATTACAAAATCTGCGTATTCATAATATCTATCTAAATATACAAATTTGAAGTCTATAGCCAAAACGGTGTAGAAGTTATGCTCAAAAAACCTAAAAAACGTAAACGAATTTTCGATTTTTGATCGATAATTAAGGAATGGGATGATTTATCGAAAAAAACAAAATAAACTTGTACTGCGTAACTAAGATACGAGTGTTCATGTAAAATTTCAGCTCTCTAGCTTTTGTAGTTTCCGAAAACTCGACGTTCATACGGACGGACGGACGGACGGACAGAGGCTAAATCAACTTATTTTTTTGTGCTGATCAAGAATATATATACTTTAGGGAGTCTGCGACGTCTCCTTCTGCCTGTTACATACATTTTCACAAAAGCATTATACCCTGAATTCCCATTTTCAATGGGTTCAGGGTATAACAAGTAAGAAGGCTCTAGTCGAGACGGCTCGACTACGAGATACCCTGAACCCTGCAAAAAAATTAATATTCTTCTTCTTTACGTATAGGCGCGCGCTCTGCTAACCGCGCAGTTGCTGCCGGCGGTTGGGGGTGGAATGGGCTGTACTTTGAACGCTTATAACTCCGTTTCTAGATGGACTATCTTCATGAAACTTTCAGAATATATTAATTGCATTCAAATTTATCCGTTTGCCAAATCACAAGTCTCTAGTAGTTGAAATGCGTTTTTTTTTTCAAATTGGTGGCGAAGGGGCCGTGGCATCCAAAATCTGAAAATTACAAAATCTGCGTATTCATAATATCTATCTAAATATACAAATTTGAAGTCTATAGGCAAAACGGTGTAGAACTTATGCTCAAAAAACCTAAAAAACGTTAAAAAATTTTTGATCGATAATTAAGGAATGGGATGAGTTATCGAAAAAACAAAATAAACTTGTACTGCGTA
>JAWNPR010000034.1:0-13536 GCA_035047405.1 Drosophila stalkeri | reverse complement strand
ACATGAAATAAAAGTTGTAAATTTGATAAAGTGCTGATAGATTTATATGAATACAGTGCGTTAATTTTTCGGAATTATATAATGGCATGATTATCATTGATTTTTGTGTTTATTATATGCACTTGTATGATTAACAATGCGAAAGATTCAGGATACCTTCGGGACCCGTCTTGAAACACGGACCAAGGAGTCTAACATATGTGCAAGTTATTGGGATATAAACCTAATAGCGTAATTAACTTGACTATTAATGGGATTAGTTTTTTAACTATTTATAGTTGATTAACACAATCCCGGGGCGTTCTATATAGTTATGTATAATGGTATTTATATTATTTATATCTCTAACTAGAACGTACCTTGAGCATATATGCTGTGACCCGAAAGATGGTGAACTATACTTGATCAGGTTGAAGTCAGGGGAAACCCTGATGGAAGACCGAAACAGTTCTGACGTGCAAATCGATTGTCAGAATTGAGTATAGGGGCGAAAGACCAATCGAACCATCTAGTAGCTGGTTCCTTCCGAAGTTTCCCTCAGGATAGCTGGTGCATTTAAATATTATATAAAATAATCTTATCTGGTAAAGCGAATGATTAGAGGCCTTAGGGTCGAAACGATCTTAACCTATTCTCAAACTTTAAATGGGTAAGAACCTTAACTTTCTTGATATGAAGTTTAAGGTTATGATATAATGTGCCCAGTGGGCCACTTTTGGTAAGCAGAACTGGCGCTGTGGGATGAACCAAACGTAATGTTACGGTGCCCAAATTAACAACTCATACAGAAACCATGAAAGGCGTTGGTTGCTTAAAACAGCAGGACGGTGATCATGGAAGTCGAAATCCGCTAAGGAGTGTGTAACAACTCACCTGCCGAAGCAACTAGCCCTTAAAATGGATGGCGCTTAAGTTGTATACCTATACATTACCGCTAAAGTAGATGATTTATATTACTTGTAATATAAGTTTTGAAACTTTAGTGAGTAGGAAGGTACTATAGTGTGCATAGAAGTGTTTGGCGTAAGCCTGCATGGAGCCGCTATTGGTACAGATCTTGGTGGTAGTAGCAAATAATCGAATGAGATCTTGGAGGACTGAAGTGGAGAAGGGTTTCGTGTGAACAGTGGTTGATCACGAGTTAGTCGGTCCTAAGTTCAAGGCGAAAGCCGAAAATTTTCAAGTAAAGAAAAATCAAAACAATATATATATATAAAAATATTTGCCTAAATACCGATTTTTATACACTTGAATAATTTTGAACGAAAGGGAATACGGTTCCAATTCCGTAACCTGTTGAGTATCCGTTTGTTATTAAATATGGGCCTCGTGCTCATCCTGGCAACAGGAACGACCATAAAGAAGCCGTCGAGAGATATCGGAAGAGTTTTCTTTTCTGTTTTATAGCCGTACTACCATGGAAGTCTTTCGCAGAGAGATATGGTAGATGGGCTAGAAGAGCATGACATATACTGTTGTGTCGATATTTTCTCCTCGGACCTTGAAAATTTATGGTGGGGATACGCAAACTTCTCAACAGGCCGTACCAATATCCGCAGCTGGTCTCCAAGGTGAAGAGTCTCTAGTCGATAGAATAATGTAGGTAAGGGAAGTCGGCAAATTAGATCCGTAACTTCGGGATAAGGATTGGCTCTGAAGATTGAGATAGTCGGGCTTGATTGGGAAACAATAACATGGTTTATGTGCTCGTTCTGGGTAAATAGAGTTTCTATCATTTATGGTAGTTTCTTGTTCCCCGGATAGTTTAGTTACGTAGCCAATTGTGGAACTTTCTTGCTAAAATTTTTAAGAATACTAGCCGGGTAACCGATTAGTTCTTTTAAATTATAACGATTATCAATTAACAATCAATTCAGAACTGGCACGGACTTGGGGAATCCGACTGTCTAATTAAAACAAAGCATTGTGATGGCCCTAGCGGGTGTTGACACAATGTGATTTCTGCCCAGTGCTCTGAATGTCAAAGTGAAGAAATTCAAGTAAGCGCGGGTCAACGGCGGGAGTAACTATGACTCTCTTAAGGTAGCCAAATGCCTCGTCATCTAATTAGTGACGCGCATGAATGGATTAACGAGATTCCTACTGTCCCTATCTACTATCTAGCGAAACCACAGCCAAGGGAACGGGCTTGGAATAATTAGCGGGGAAAGAAGACCCTTTTGAGCTTGACTCTAATCTGGCAGTGTAAGGAGACATAAGAGGTGTAGAATAAGTGGGAGATATTAAGCTTCGGTTTGGTATCGCCAATGAAATACCACTACTCTTATTGTTTCCTTACTTACTTGATTAAGTGGAACGTGTATCATTTCCTAGCCATTATACGGATATATTAATTATGTCTTATGGTATTGGGTTTTGATGCAAGCTTCTTGATCAAAGTATCACGAGTTTGTTATATAATCGCAAACAAATTCATTAATGAGAAAATGCATTCATGTGTTTTTGATTTAATTATTTGGTATAACTCCAATTACTCAGGTATGATCCAATTCAAGGACATTGCCAGGTAGGGAGTTTGACTGGGGCGGTACATCTCTCAAATAATAACGGAGGTGTCCCAAGGCCAGCTCAGTGCGGACAGAAACCACACATAGAGCAAAAGGGCAAATGCTGACTTGATCTCGGTGTTCAGTACACACAGGGACAGCAAAAGCTCGGCCTATCGATCCTTTTGGTTTAAAGAGTTTTTAACAAGAGGTGTCAGAAAAGTTACCATAGGGATAACTGGCTTGTGGCGGCCAAGCGTTCATAGCGACGTCGCTTTTTGATCCTTCGATGTCGGCTCTTCCTATCATTGTGAAGCAAAATTCACCAAGCGTTGGATTGTTCACCCATGCAAGGGAACGTGAGCTGGGTTTAGACCGTCGTGAGACAGGTTAGTTTTACCCTACTAATGACAAAACGTTGTTGCGACAGCATTCCTGCGTAGTACGAGAGGAACCGCAGGTACGGACCAATGGCACAATACTTGTTCGAGCGAACAGTGGTATGACGCTACGTCCGTTGGATTATGCCTGAACGCCTCTAAGGTCGTATCCGTGCTGGACTGCAATGATAAATAAGGGGCAATTTGCATTGTATGGCTTCTAAACCATTAAAAGTTCATAATTCATTTTACGAGCGACAATGGATGTGATGCCAATGTTATATATAACATAGTAAATTGGGAGGATCTTCGATCACCTGATGCCGCGCTAGTTATATTTTAAAACATTATTTAATACAATGACAAAGCCTGGAATCAATTGTAAACGACTTTTGTAACAGGCAAGGTGTTGTAAGTGGTTGAGCAGCTGCCATACTGCGATCCACTGAAGCTTATCCTTTGCTTGATATGATTCGATACCAAGATTATCATATACATTACATATACATATACATATATAATGCCGCACATATAAGAAATATATTATTGATTAATATATAGTATAAAATATATATATAATATATATATATAATATACATATATTTATTAATTATATATTTAAAGAATTTTGAAATGATATACATATATATAAAACAATAAATAAATGAAATTGGAAGGCTTCATTAATTATATTATATAAGTAATTGAAATCGATGAAGAAGACTTGTAGTATATGAGTTCTTGAAGTCGATGGAAGGAAACTTATAAGGAAATGCAGAACATAGTAATATATATGTTTTATATAATCATATGTTATAAATAATTGAAATTGGAAGGCTTCATTTATTAATGTTCTTAATAATATTGATAAAAATTTCAAATATGCAAGTTAATATATTTTGGACTTGTAATATTTTGCATCAATTAATCAATCATATATATGAACTTTATATGGATAATGAAAATTTTTTGTATATAAGTATTTGAATTTAGCAGAGAGAACATATCATATGAAATGGAACATTGGTTCCTAGTAAATTCATATGAGAGGAACATGAAATTTTTTGAAAAAAATTACAAGTCCAAAATTATTAAGAACATTAATTATCAATCATATATATGAACTTTATATAGATTATGAACATTTTTTATATATAAGTATTTGAATTTAGCAGAGAGAACATATCATATGAAATGGAACATTGGTTCCTAGTAAATTCATATGAGAGGAACATGAAATTTTTTGAAAAAAATTACAAGTCCAAAATTATTAAGAACATTAATTATCAATCATATATATGAACTTTATATAGATTATGAAAATTTTTTGTATATAAGTATTTGAATTTAGCAGAGAGAACATATCATATGAAATGGAACATTGGTTCCTAGTAAATTCATATGAGAGGAACATGAAATTTTTTGAAAAAAATTACAAGTCCAAAATTATTAAGAACATTAATTATCAATCATATATATGAACTTTATATAGATTATGAAAATTTTTTGTATATAAGTATTTGAATTTAGCAGAGAGAACATATCATATGAAATGGAACATTGGTTCCTAGTAAATTCATATGAGAGGAACATGAAATTTTTTGAAAAAAATTACAAGTCCAAAATTATTAAGAACATTAATTATCAATCATATATATGAACTTTATATAGATTATGAAAATTTTTTGTATATAAGTATTTGAATTTAGCAGAGAGAACATATCATATGAAATGGAACATTGGTTCCTAGTAAATTCATATGAGAGGAACATGAAATTTTTTGAAAAAAATTACAAGTCCAAAATTATTAAGAACATTAATTATCAATCATATATATGAACTTTATATAGATTATGAACATTTTTTATATATAAGTATTTGAATTTAGCAGAGAGAACATATCATATGAAATGGAACATTGGTTCCTAGTAAATTCATATGAGAGGAACATGAAATTTTTTGAAAAAAATTACAAGTCCAAAATTATTAAGAACATTAATTATCAATCATATATATGAACTTTATATAGATTATGAAAATTTTTTGTATATAAGTATTTGAATTTAGCAGAGAGAACATATCATATGAAATGGAACATTGGTTCCTAGTAAATTCATATGAGAGGAACATGAAATTTTTTGAAAAAAATTACAAGTCCAAAATTATTAAGAACATTAATTATCAATCATATATATGAACTTTATATAGATTATGAACATTTTTTATATATAAGTATTTGAATTTAGCAGAGAGAACATATCATATGAAATGGAACATTGGTTCCTAGTAAATTCATATGAGAGGAACATGAAATTTTTTGAAAAAAATTACAAGTCCAAAATTATTAAGAACATTAATTATCAATCATATATATGAACTTTATATAGATTATGAAAATTTTTTGTATATAAGTATTTGAATTTAGCAGAGAGAACATATCATATGAAATGGAACATTGGTTCCTAGTAAATTCATATGAGAGGAACATGAAATTTTTTGAAAAAAATTACAAGTCCAAAATTATTAAGAACATTAATTATCAATCATATATATGAACTTTATATAGATTATGAAAATTTTTTGTATATAAGTATTTGAATTTAGCAGAGAGAACATATCATATGAAATGGAACATTGGTTCCTAGTAAATTCATATGAGAGGAACATGAAATTTTTTGAAAAAAATTACAAGTCTAAAATTATTAAGAACATTAATTATCAATCATATATATGAACTTTATATAAATTATGCAAACTTTTTAAATATAAGTTATTTAAAATATAATATAAAATTATATGGAACATTAGTTCCTAGAAAATTCATATGAAAGGAACATCAAATTGCGAAAAATGTCGGCGTTAAAAATGTTGTGTCAAAAAACCTATGTAGGTTAGAGGTGTCGCGCAAGGCAGATCATATGAAAAATATATAAAGTGGAAAATGCATATGAATGTAAAGTGTTGTCTTGCCGGCATGGTTATTTTTATGATATATAATAATAATAATGAAGTAAAATGTCTGTATTATTAAAATAGTACATGATAATATATGGTTGAGTGGTAGCCTTTGGAAAAAATGTCGGCGTTAAAAACATCGTGTCAAAAAACCTATGTAGGTTGGTGGTGTCGCGCAAGGCAGATCATATGAAAAATATATAAAGTGGAAAATTCATATGATTGTAAAGTGTTATCTTGCCGGCATGGTTATTTTTATGATATATAACAATAATAATGAAGTAAAATGTTTGTATTATTAAAATAGTACATGATAATATATGGTTGAGTGGTAGCCTTTGGAAAAAATGTCGGCGTTAAAAACATCGTGTCAAAAAACCTATGTAGGTTGGTGGTGTCGCGCAAGGCAGATCATATGAAAAATATATAAAGTGGAAAATTCATATGATTGTAAAGTGTTATCTTGCCGGCATGGTTATTTTTATGATATATAATAATAATAATGAAGTAAAATGTCTGTATTATTAAAATAGTACATGATAATATATGGTTGAGTGGTAGCCTTTGGAAAAAATGTCGGCGTTAAAAACATCGTGTCAAAAAACCTATGTAGGTTGGTGGTGTCGCGCAAGGCAGATCATATGAAAAATATATAAAGTGGAAAATTCATATGAAAAATATATAAAGTGGAAATTTCATATGAAAAATATATAAAGTGGAAATTTCATATGAAAAATATATAAAGTGGAAATTTCATATGAAAAATATATAAAGTGGAAAATTCATATGATTGTAAAGTGTTGTCTTGCCGGCATGGTTATTTTTATGATATATAATAATAATAATAATAATAATGAAGTAAAATGTTTGTATTATTAAAATAGTACATGATAATATATGGTTGAGTGGTAGCCTTTGGAAAAAATGTCGGCGTTAAAAACATCGTGTCAAAAAACCTATGTAGGTTGGTGGTGTCGCGCAAGGCAGATCATATGAAAAATATATAAAGTGGAAAATTCATATGAAAAATATATAAAGTGGAAAATTCATATGATTGTAAAGTGTTGTCTTGCCGGCATGGTTATTTTTATGATATATAATAATAATAATAATAATGAAGTAAAATGTCTGTATTATTAAAATAGTACATGATAATATATGGTTGAGTGGTAGCCTTTGGAAAAAATGTCGGCGTTAAAAACATCGTGTCAAAAAACCTATGTAGGTTGGTGGTGTCGCGCAAGGCAGATCATATGAAAAATATATAAAGTGGAAAATTCATATGAAAAATATATAAAGTGGAAATTTCATATGAAAAATATATAAAGTGGAAATTTCATATGAAAAATATATAAAGTGGAAAATTCATATGATTGTAAAGTGTTATCTTGCCGGCATGGTTATTTTTATGATATATAACAATAATAATGAAGTAAAATGTTTGTATTATTAAAATAGTACATGATAATATATGGTTGAGTGGTAGCCTTTGGAAAAAATGTCGGCGTTAAAAACATCGTGTCAAAAAACCTATGTAGGTTGGTGGTGTCGCGCAAGGCAGATCATATGAAAAATATATAAAGTGGAAAATTCATATGATTGTAAAGTGTTATCTTGCCGGCATGGTTATTTTTATGATATATAATAATAATAATGAAGTAAAATGTCTGTATTATTAAAATAGTACATGATAATATATGGTTGAGTGGTAGCCTTTGGAAAAAATGTCGGCGTTAAAAACATCGTGTCAAAAAACCTATGTAGGTTGGTGGTGTCGCGCAAGGCAGATCATATGAAAAATATATAAAGTGGAAAATTCATATGAAAAATATATAAAGTGGAAATTTCATATGAAAAATATATAAAGTGGAAATTTCATATGAAAAATATATAAAGTGGAAATTTCATATGAAAAATATATAAAGTGGAAAATTCATATGATTGTAAAGTGTTGTCTTGCCGGCATGGTTATTTTTATGATATATAATAATAATAATAATAATAATGAAGTAAAATGTTTGTATTATTAAAATAGTACATGATAATATATGGTTGAGTGGTAGCCTTTGGAAAAAATGTCGGCGTTAAAAACATCGTGTCAAAAAACCTATGTAGGTTGGTGGTGTCGCGCAAGGCAGATCATATGAAAAATATATAAAGTGGAAAATTCATATGAAAAATATATAAAGTGGAAAATTCATATGATTGTAAAGTGTTGTCTTGCCGGCATGGTTATTTTTATGATATATAATAATAATAATAATAATGAAGTAAAATGTCTGTATTATTAAAATAGTACATGATAATATATGGTTGAGTGGTAGCCTTTGGAAAAAATGTCGGCGTTAAAAACATCGTGTCAAAAAACCTATGTAGGTTGGTGGTGTCGCGCAAGGCAGATCATATGAAAAATATATAAAGTGGAAAATTCATATGAAAAATATATAAAGTGGAAATTTCATATGAAAAATATATAAAGTGGAAATTTCATATGAAAAATATATAAAGTGGAAAATTCATATGATTGTAAAGTGTTATCTTGCCGGCATGGTTATTTTTATGATATATAACAATAATAATGAAGTAAAATGTTTGTATTATTAAAATAGTACATGATAATATATGGTTGAGTGGTAGCCTTTGGAAAAAATGTCGGCGTTAAAAACATCGTGTCAAAAAACCTATGTAGGTTGGTGGTGTCGCGCAAGGCAGATCATATGAAAAATATATAAAGTGGAAAATTCATATGAAAAATATATAAAGTGGAAATTTCATATGAAAAATATATAAAGTGGAAATTTCATATGAAAAATATATAAAGTGGAAAATTCATATGATTGTAAAGTGTTGTCTTGCCGGCATGGTTATTTTTATGATATATAATAATAATAATGAAGTAAAATGTTTGTATTATTAAAATAGTACATGATAATATATGGTTGAGTGGTAGCCTTTGGAAAAAATGTCGGCGTTAAAAACATCGTGTCAAAAAACCTATGTAGGTTGGTGGTGTCGCGCAAGGCAGATCATATGAAAAATATATAAAGTGGAAAATTCATATGATTGTAAAGTGTTGTCTTGCCGGCATGGTTATTTTTATGATATATAATAATAATAATAATAATAATGAAGTAAAATGTTTGTATTATTAAAATAGTACATGATAATATATGGTTGAGTGGTAGCCTTTGGAAAAAATGTCGGCGTTAAAAACATCGTGTCAAAAAACCTTGTATGGTTGTGGTGTCGCGCAAGGCAGATTATATGAAAAATATATAAAGTGGAAAATTCATATGATTGTAAAGTGTTGTCTTGCCGGCATGGTTATTTTACGATATATTATATATTATATAGAATAATGAAGTGGATTGGTTGTATTATTAAAATAATACATAATAATGTATAATATAGTGGTACCTTTTAAAGAAAATATGGGTATCACAGACTTTTTGTCAAAATATCTGTACATGATGAGCAGTGGTTGCTCATCACATTATATGTTGGAAACATATAATTCTCAATTGAATGTCAAAATTGTACTTATTTTATGAGTTGTTTGTTCTGTTGTTCCCAATTTCTTCGAAATCGTTATTTGTTACTTTCGAGTACTTGGCTTGCGATAATTAATGTAGTAGATAATTGTGGAATGTTGCCAAGATACTTTGATTTCTTAGGAAGTCATTGTATACGTTAATACGTTTCCTTTTATCGTTAAGGGCTCATTAATATAAATATATATATAAAAATATATATTTATGGAACGAAACAAAACAAACACAATAAAATAAACATAAGAGAGAGAGGAGAAAAGCTAAACTAAGCTTTGGGTTCTCGGTGTTAGCGACTTTTGTCTTGAGTGGATGATCATAGCTATAAAAATGAAAATTATCATCGAGAAACAGGAAAAACAAGTAGTTTTACTTAGTTTTTCATATTATTATATAGTGGCACAAAAACATAAATCAGAATATACAAACAAAAATGTTTGTATAAATATTATTATATAAAGTGGCGGAATATATAAGTGGCGGAATATATAAGTGGCGTAAAATATCCTAAACAAATTATCCTAAAAAAAAAACAAAAACAAAACAAAAAAAAACCCCAAATATAATTTATTTTATATGTTGGGCGTTTTTCTTAATATATAATCACACGATAATTTATATGTATAGAAAAAGTACATATTTATTATCTAAAACAAACAAATAAGTTTAAAATTTGTCATCAAAATAAAAGTACTTATACCATTATATGGATATAAGTAATGTGTGATATGTATATATTAAGTAAGTGTTCATATAAAAATATATTTGAACGAAATTATATATAATCTATATAGAGATATATAACAATAATTTATAAATGTATGTCAATTTTATAATGACGAACATGAATGCCTTATAATAATGGCCATATTCGTTTATTTTTTAATACATATCTTGTTATATATATTTTATTCAAAATATATCAAGCTGTCATGTTTATTAAAAATAATATTGTAATATATTATACTTGTATGTATATTTAATATATATATATATAAGAACAAAAATAATAAATAACATTATTCTGGTTGATCCTGCCAGTAGTTATATGCTTGTCTCAAAGATTAAGCCATGCATGTCTAAGTACACACGAATTAAAAGTGAAACCGCAAAAGGCTCATTATATCAGTTATGGTTCCTTAGATCGTTAACAGTTACTTGGATAACTGTGGTAATTCTAGAGCTAATACATGCAATTAAAACACGGACCTTTTGGAACGTGTGCTTTTATTAGGCTAAAACCAAGCGATCGCAAGATCGTTATATTGGTTGAACTCTAGATAACATGCAGATCGTATGGTCTCGTACCGACGACAGATCTTTCAAATGTCTGCCCTATCAACTTTTGATGGTAGTATCTAGGACTACCATGGTTGCAACGGGTAACGGGGAATCAGGGTTCGATTCCGGAGAGGGAGCCTGAGAAACGGCTACCACATCTAAGGAAGGCAGCAGGCGCGTAAATTACCCACTCCCAGCTCGGGGAGGTAGTGACGAAAAATAACAATACAGGACTCATATCCGAGGCCCTGTAATTGGAATGAGTACACTTTAAATCCTTTAACAAGGACCTATTGGAGGGCAAGTCTGGTGCCAGCAGCCGCGGTAATTCCAGCTCCAAAAGCGTATATTAAAGTTGTTGCGGTTAAAACGTTCGTAGTTGAACTTGTGCTTCATACGGGTAGTACAACTTACAATTGTGGTTAGTACTATACCTTTATGTATGTAAGCGTATTATCGGTGGAGTTCTTATATTTAATTAAGTACTTGTACTTTTTTATTTATTCCTCCTATTTAAAAACCTGCATTAGTGCTCTTCATCGAGTGTTATTGTGGGCCGATACAATTACTTTGAACAAATTAGAGTGCTTAAAGCAGGCTTCAAATGCCTGAATATTCTGTGCATGGGATAATGAAATAAGACCTCTGTTCTGCTTTCATTGGTTTTCAGATCAAGAGGTAATGATTAATAGAAGCAGTTTGGGGGCATTAGTATTACGACGCGAGAGGTGAAATTCTTGGACCGTCGTAAGACTAACTTAAGCGAAAGCATTTGCCAAAGATGTTTTCATTAATCAAGAACGAAAGTTAGAGGTTCGAAGGCGATCAGATACCGCCCTAGTTCTAACCATAAACGATGCCAGCTAGCAATTGGGTGTAGCTACTTTTATGGCTCTCTCAGTCGCTTCCCGGGAAACCAAAGCTTTTGGGCTCCGGGGGAAGTATGGTTGCAAAGCTGAAACTTAAAGGAATTGACGGAAGGGCACCACCAGGAGTGGAGCCTGCGGCTTAATTTGACTCAACACGGGAAAACTTACCAGGTCCGAACATAAGTGTGTAAGACAGATTGATAGCTCTTTCTCGAATCTATGGGTGGTGGTGCATGGCCGTTCTTAGTTCGTGGAGTGATTTGTCTGGTTAATTCCGATAACGAACGAGACTCAAATATATTAAATAGATATCTTCAGGATTATGGTGTTGAAGCTTATATAGCCCTCATTCATGGTGGCAGTAAAATGTTTATCGTGTTTGAATGTGTTTATATAAGTGGAGCCGTACCTGTTGGTTTGTCCCATTATAAGGACACTAGCTTCTTAAATGGACAAATTGCGTCTAGCAATAATGAGATTGAGCAATAACAGGTCTGTGATGCCCTTAGATGTCCTGGGCTGCACGCGCGCTACAATGAAAGTATCAACGTGTATTTCCTAGACCGAGAGGTCCGGGTAAACCGCTGAACCACTTTCATGCTTGGGATTGTGAACTGAAACTGTTCACATGAACTTGGAATTCCCAGTAAGTGTGAGTCATTAACTCGCATTGATTACGTCCCTGCCCTTTGTACACACCGCCCGTCGCTACTACCGATTGAATTATTTAGTGAGGTCTCCGGACGTGATCACTGTGACGCCTTGCGTGTTGCGGTTGTTTCGCAAAAGTTGACCGAACTTGATTATTTAGAGGAAGTAAAAGTCGTAACAAGGTTTCCGTAGGTGAACCTGCGGAAGGATCATTATTGTATAATGTTCTTATCCGTTAATAAAAAAAGAATTTTATATTATATATAAAATTTTTAATGTCAATAAATTTATGTTTATTCGCTAATTTTAGTGAATAACAAAGATTTGCGTGTATATAGCCCATAGTATACATGCGTTGCACAGACGTATTGCTCATTAACAGAAATATTGTATTATTTATTGTTGTGTGAGCATACGTTATATAAACGCAACAACCTAAATATATATAATGTTGTACCTGATTTCAAGGTTAATGCTTTGCATAATATCTATAAAAATATATATAATTTGTGTATAATTTATTTGTTTGTCATATACCATATTTTTATAGATTATGTAAAACTAAGACATTTCGCAACATTATTTAGGTATAAAAAAATATTTTTTTTTATTGAAGGAATTGATATATGCCAGTAAAATGGTGTATTTTTAATTTCTTTCAATAAATATGTTTGTGACGTAATGAAATAAAAATCAAAATTAATATATCACTCTAAGCGGTGGATCACTCGGCTCATGGGTCGATGAAGAACGCAGCAAACTGTGCGTCATCGTGTGAACTGCAGGACACATGAACATCGACATTTTGAACGCATATCGCAGTCCATGCTGTTATGTACTTTAATTAATTTTATAGTGCTGCTTGGACTACATATGGTTGAGGGTTGTAAGACTATGCTAATTAAGTTGTTTAAAAAAATGTTTATAATATTTTTTTAAGCAAATGGTATATTGTTGGATATATATATTTAAATAATAAGAAATATTAATGTATCTCTCTATGGTAGAATGTGCATTTTTTTGTCTTATTTTTATTTAATATCCACAATATTAAAATTATTATATGGAAAGTACTAAATCTCATTGTATAAATTTGTATGAGAAAATTGAAGATATTATTTATATATTTCTTTTTTCGAATCAAATAATACTGAGGAATGTCTAGCATAAAAGAAAATTTTTTTATTTTTATTCTAGAATTGCCTCTTATTAATGATGCGATTAAAAAGAGAATTGTTGTAAATATTATAAGAGATATCTTCGAAAAGAAAAGTAGAATCCATAAAATAAAAAAAAAAAAAAATAAATAAACTAAAAAAAATGAATTGGACAATAATATTGTTCG
>JAWNPR010000030.1:0-30015 GCA_035047405.1 Drosophila stalkeri | reverse complement strand
TGTTTAATAAATGTAAAAGTATTTAATGAAATGTATTGAATGTTTCAGCATATGATCTACATATTCTATTGAACATTATACGATTCTTTAAAAATCTCAACTGTTTTACAATTAGCTTTACATACAAATGTACAAATGCGCACGCAGCCACACGGTGATCTACGATTGCATGCATACATACATACATATGTATATGTATGTATGTACGCATTGCAGGCGTCTTGCTGACGAGCTGCCTAGCTTGCTCTGCCACGTGGGTTGCGTTGCGAGAACTTCTATGATAAATAACTTTGTTTTTAGATGTACATTTGTAATCACACGTTCAGATTATGATCATGACATTCATATCTATATGCCAAACCAAACTGTATGTCTCTAGTATCTGAAATGCATTTCTTACACATTTGGGGGTATAGGGGTGAATTGAAGACCGGAATCCAAAATCTGACAAAAACCGAAGTTGTATTAAATTAATATCTATATATATGTAGAAGACTTGGAGACTCTAACTCTAAAGATGAACGAGATATAAATTTATAACTGATTCTTGTTATATCGATAACTTTGGAAATATAAGAGTTATCGAATTTCGAAAACAAACTCGTACTACGCGCGCAATATACGAACCTAACACAAAAAGAATGAAGTCTCTAGCTCTTGTATCTTCAAACATACGGACAGACGGAGAGACGGACATGGCTGTATCAACTTTACTCGTCACCCGGATCAAGAATATATATACTTTATGGGGTCTGCCACGTCATTCTTCAGCCTGTTTCATACATTTAACAAAACCATTATGCCCTGATTTCCAATTTTCAATGGGTTCAGGGTATAAAAATAACATATAATAACAAGTAAGAAAGCTGTAGTCGAGACTGCTCGACTACGAAATACCCTGAACCCCTCTTAATACAATTTCGGTTTTTGTCAGATTTTTAATCCCGCTCCCCAATTCACCCATACTTGAATTTGGGCTACCATTTGAGCACGCTCTGGCCTCAGCGTTTCCAACTGTGCCCAGCGACTGAATGACCTTTGAAAAGGCAGCGGGATCAAACGTATCTAGCTAATACGTATGCTTCTCGAAAAAGGGGTGAAGTTTCAAAAGTAATGTAAATTACAGATCCGTATCCAGCCCGATTGAAGGTGAACTCATGACCAGTGTTGAGCAGTGCAACATAAAGTGTCGCGAAGATCTCCAGTAGGATTCTAACGCCCATGAGTTGAAATCTCCTTCTATAATGGCCTTCCGACCCCTAGCATCCACAGCAAGCTCGTCAAGTACCGTTGTGAACTCGCTGAGCTGTATGCTGGGGGCCAAATTGCAACTGTAGAGCCAAAAGTTACTGTATCGGCCGCGTACGAATCCCTTGAAAGACCTTACATTTGAAAGTACATTCGTTGAGTTACCACATACCCACAACACAGCTTTGCCATTGACGTCTGTTGACCACGTCCTGGGGCAGCTGGTCTTACAGTGATGAGGGTCACTCAGAAAGGCTACGTCTATAAATTTTTTCCTTATAGCCTGCTCTAGAAGGATGAACCTCAACATTTTATTTTACGCGCAGCATCACGGTACGATGGACACTTGAAGCTGCCTGCTGAGTGATCCATCTGCTTTTCGATTTTCGGACGCGGAGGCTACATTTTGGTGGCTTGGTGCATGCTTTTGCACTGTGACCCATCTCTCCACACCTGAAACAGGCACCATTTAAGACACAGTCGCTAGTTCAGTTGGCTGCTATATGACCGTTATCGAGGCATTTGAAAGAGCGTTTAGGCTAGCCCACGGCTCGGAAACGGCATACTACCCATCCTATTTTAATTTTGGATAGCTCGAGCAGAGTTTTACCTTTCCCAACCGAAAGAGCAACCGTAGCTCTTTGCTGTCCACCAACAGCCTGCCGAAGCGATTGATAGCCTCAATGGGGAGTGATTTCACCCTAATTGCCTCTAAAATCTTCTTTTTGGTCGCTAATACATCCAGATCACGAATCTCAATATACGCCGATTCGGTAAGTGTGTTAACTACAGCTCTGTCGCCTAAGGCCTTACCTACAGCCTCGTGCATGGCCTCAGCGCTATGCTCTGGCTTCAGTTGCAATAAAAGGTCCCCCTTAGCTATCTTCCTAATGCCTTGAACGTCGCAGCTCATGTTTTAAATTTGGGTCGCTCTTGACTACGCGGAGCATATCCGCAAAGCTGCAACCACCTACACCTGAAATCGCAATAGCGGCATATCTGGGTCGCTTCTGCTTTGGCTTGCGGCCTTTAACGACCGTCCAGCTGTTCAGGTTTGTCTGTCGAAGTTCCTGGTTTGCATTCTCAGCGGCCGCCCGTAGAGCCATTGGTTCTTTTAGGTTCGCTGCGCTATTATTGCGATTAGGCTTTTTTGAGGGAGTTTTCCTCTGATCGGTGGCAACTTCCCTTGACTGCTCGCTGTTTGAGCTTTCCCAACTGCTTTCTTGGGCGGAGTGGTCTGCACCTCGCAGTTTTTCACCGGGCGGACGCAATACTTTTCAGCCACCTTGTGGAGTATTACCAGCCTAGCCAGCTCCTCTCTCATTAGGGCAGTTATATGCCGCTGACCCCCAAATAAGGCAGATAAGACCTCAAAGGTAACTACTATCTGAGCTAACGCTTCCTTTAAAGACTTGGGAGCCTGGCGATCAGCCACTGGAGACTTATTTGATGCCGACGGCTGAGGCAGCGTCATCTGTTGTTGCTGTGGTGATCGCTGCTCATCCTCCATCCTGGCATCCATTCTTGCACCGGCTACCAAGGTGTGGAGTCTGTAGTGGACAATGGCTATTTAAAATGTATGCACTACTTTAGCTACTGTGACTACACTGCAGAAGTTAGGTTACTGTCTTTGCTAAGACCTAGCAACTCACCAAGTTAGTGAGCAGCTGATTGTCCGCTGCAATTTCCAGAGTTACTAACAGCTGTTAGAGTGAATGCACCCGACCTTTGTTTGAGCAAATGCGACAACAACAATAATTCTTTCGTGCTTGGAAAAATAGAAAAGGAAAGAGAAAAACCAGTGACGCCATTCCCCCCCCCCTCCAACCCCCCACCACACCCCTCTCCTGGACGACCGAATCCAACCTTCTGGATACTCCACGAACCACCACAAGGTGAGTCTGTCCCAGTCTTTGGGGTTGCTGGGTACTTCGCGCCCGCAGTTTGCACGTTACCTACAGTTCTTTCCACTTCCACAGTGAAAAACACAGATGGATCGCGATAAAATGGACCGCATCACTCGAATGCACTACTCGAACCACGAGAGTGTCTGTGTGTGTGTGGGTGTGGGTGTGAGTGTGTTAGCTCCGATAATTTTATAAAATATATTAAATCAACTACTACACTTACCTCTCTTCGAAGTTCCAAAATATTAACCCCACACGTTGAATTAAAAGCTTTACAATATTCTTCTTTAATACTAGAACCGTCAGATGTTGCAAACAGGTATTCCATTATATTTCTTTCATAACCACTTATAAGAGGTTTACCTTTGAAAACTCGTTGTTTTAAAGCTGCAGAAAAATCTTTGGTAACCTTATTTTTTATAAGACATATACTGACTGATGGAAATGTATTCGACCAATGAATATATGTCGTCCTTATTCCAATGCTCGTCGAATCGGTATTAAACCTTGTAAACATAATACGAAATATAGAACCCATATTCCATCCCGAAATAGAAAACAGACATATCCAAAATAATCTATTGATTATGAATATTATCATGCAAGATCGGTAAAAAAAATTAAAATATACATTACCTTTTTTTATAAAAAATAATTTTTAAAATATTTAAGAAAGTATTGCCTGTCATATGACTGAACAAAGACCGTTTTCGATTTACTTTTAAGTCAATTAATTTACCACGTTTTCATTTTCATACGCTGAAGCCATTGAAAATGAAGGAAAATCAGGATTTTTTACATGCTTGTTAAAGGCAATAATTGGTGTGGTAGACCCCATAAAGTATATGTATGATCTCTATACGCTTTGATCTTTGAAACTATTTTTTTTATACCCTGAGTCCGTTGAAAATGGGAAATCAGGGTATAATGGTGTTGTTAAAAGTATGTAACAGGCGGAAGGGGGCGTGGCAGACCGCACAAAGTATATATATTCTTGATCGGTAACGAGAAAAGTCGATATAGCCCTGTCCGTTCATCCGTCCGTCCGTCCGTATGTATGAACGCGTCGATATCAGCAACTATAAGAGCTAGAAACTTCATTATTTTTTTTGTTAGGTCCGTGTATTGCACGCGGTATACGAGTTTATTTCAGAAAATCGATAACCTTTTTCGATTTTAACATTTATCGAGAATCAGTTACAAAATTATATCTCGTTCATCTTTAGAGTAAGAGTCTCCAAGTCTTCGGCACATATGTAGAAATTAATTTAATACAATTTTAGTTTATGTTAGATTTTGGATACCGACCCCAAATTTGCCATCATCACCCGAAATTCGGAAAAATCGTAATTCAAATACTAGATTTGACAATTTGGCAAATAGACACATTTTAGTGCTATTATTATATTATGAAAGTTTCATGACGATAGTCCATCTAGAAATGGAGTTATAAGCGTCCAAAATTCAGCCCATCCCACCCCCAAGCCACGGCAGCAACTGAGCAGTTAGCAGAGCGCGTGCTTATACGTGCGTAAGGAAGAGAAGTATCATCTTTTTTTGCAGGGCTCAGGGTATCTCGTAGTCGAGCATCGAGACTGCTAGACTGCTAGAGCTTTCTTACTTGTTTTTATTTTTATTTTTTTATTATTAAATAACTTTATTTTGTTGAAGCGTTTGTCGGTGGCTCTATAGCGCAAGCTCAAATTTACCTTATCTAGGGAGATGGCTTAATGCCTTTATCACACGCATATCGAGTTTTCAGAAAATCCGTTTCAAATTACCGAATAAAAACCATATTGAAAATCGAAAAAGTTTTTACGACCTAGGAGTCTTAAAGTCTTTTAAATATATAGATTATTGACATTTATTGGATAACGTTGATTCACCTTCATCATTCCAAATTTGTAAAAAATCTATTTTAAATACTAGAGACATATGTTTTAGTTTGGCTTAGGCTGAAGTCAGAGTGGCCACGATACGCGATGCGATAATATTAAGCGACAGTGAGCGAGAAAGCTCTGCATGCTAATTTACATGTAATCGCTTAATACATGTCAGAGTGCAAGCGAAGAGAGCCAAAACGAAAAGCTAATATCGCTTTGGATATACATGTGTTATTGTTGCGTGCTGAGTTTAAATAGCCGTTGGTATTTGGGTGAATTATGTTTTTGCGCAATTCAAGCTTAAATAACAGTTTTTTATACCCTGAACCCATTTTGTTAAATGTATGTAACAGCCTGAAGGAGACGTGGCAGACCCCATAAAGTATATATATTCTTGATCAGGGTGACGAGAAAAGCTGATATAGCCATGTCCGTCTGTCCGTCTGTCCGTATGTTTGAACGCAAGGATATCCGAAGATACAAGAGCTAGAGACTTCATTCTTTTTGTGTTAGGTTCATATATTGCACGCGCAGTACGAGTTTGTTTTCGAAATTCGATAACTCTTATATTTCCAAAGTTATCGATATAACAAGAATCAGTTATAAATTTATATCTCGTTCATCTTTAGAGTTAGAGTCTCCAAGTCTTCTACATATATATAGATATTAATTTAATACAACTTCGGTTTTTGTCAGATTTTGGATTCCGGTCTTCAATTCACCCCTATACCCCCAAATGTGTAAGAAATGCATTTCAAATACTAGAGACATACAGTTTGGTTTGGCATATGGATATGAATGTCATGATCATAATCGAACGTGTGATAGCAAATGTCCATCTAGAAACAGAGTTATTAATCATAGAAGTTCTCGCAACGCAACCCACGTGGCAGAGCAAGCGAGACAGCGAGTCAACAAGACGCCTGCAATGCTTACACACATACATGCGTACAAGCGTAGATCAGCGTATGTGTGCATGTGTACTTTGTTATGCGTGCAGAAACGATCCTAGTGGACTCACTGAAAGGAAGTCATGAGCAGATAGCAATAAGCCTTATCAAGACAAAACTAAAAGGTCATGTTCGAAACCTAATTAGCAACGAGCAGACAATTGTTGCCATTATTGCGCAATTAAAAAAGTCTATGAAAGGAGGAATAGAAGTCGTTTCTGCAAAGCTCGTGAACTTGCAACGTGCAAAACTGCCAATCAGTATACCCAAGAGATAGAAAAGCTAACTAAGTGCCTAGAAGGAGCCTATATCAATGATTAACTTGATACCTAATTTAGCTAATAAGTACAGCACAGCACTTGCTGTCAAAGCCATGACGCAAAACTGCTCTATAGATAAGGTAAAACTTATCATGCAAGCTGGTACATTCACTAATATTAATGATGCTATATCGAAATTTGTAAACAGCTGTACTGAGGCAACAGGACAGACTAATACTGTATTGCTCTGTCTAATACTGTATTGCTATGGCAATAAACGTGGCAACCGAGGTTACTTCGAAGAAGAGGTAAATACCAAAATACCGGTTTTCGAAACAATAATAGTTACCGAGGTAATAACAGAGAGCAAAATAGAGGAAACTCTAGAGGTCGCGGAAATTCCAATAGGGGAAATTCCAACAATATAAGAGTAACACAAGAGACTTCGGGAAACTCCCAGACACCTCCAGATACTCTAATTTTACAGGTGAAGATATTTCGATTATGTTGCAAACACAATTGCCACAACCCAAAATACTTATGTCCGATTCCAAAACACAACAAATACACCATTATTCAAGAAAAAACTTGAAGATATATGCACCGAGTATTGTGACGTGTTCGGACATGAAACCTAACCAATCACAACTAATAATTTGTATAAACAGAACTTGAAACTTAAGGATGTTGAACCGGTATATGTGAAAAACTTTCGATGTCCGCATAGCCAAATAGAAGAAATCCAACAACAGCTTGGAAAACTAATTGAGCAATATATTGTTGAGCCGTCTGTATCAGCTTATAATAGCCCAATTTTATTAGTTCCAAAGAAGGACCTCCCAGACTCTGAAAAGAAGAAATGGCGATTAGTGGTTGACTATCGTCATATATACAAAAAGCTTCTGTCCGATAAATTTGCACTCCCCAGAATTGACGATATTTTTTATCAATTGGGTCGAGCTAAATGCCTTGACTTCATGTCAGGTTTCCACCAAATCGAACTTGATGAAAAATCAAAAAATATAACGTATGCACGCGATTACCTTTTGGTCTAAAAATAGCGCATAATTCTCTTCAGAGAATGATGACAATAGCATTCTTAGGCCTAGAGCCTATACAAGCTTTCCTTTACATGAATGATTTAATCGTTGTTGGTTGTTATGAACAACATATGATTAAAAATTTAACGGATGTTTTTAAACTTTGTAGAAAAAACAATCTGCATCCAGAAAAATGTTAATTTTTCATGCATGAGGTGACATTCCAAGGTCACCAATGCACAGATAAAGGAATATTACCAGACGACAAAAAATTTTTCGTCATAAAAAATTATGTGACCATATATATATGACAATCATTTCACAGTTCGTACAGATCACAGACCTTTAACATATTTTTTCTCAATGGTGAACCCAAGCTCAAATTTAACACGCATGCAACTCGAATTGGAAGAATATGATTTCACAGTAGAGTATCTGAGAGGAAAAGACAATTTTGTAGCAGACGCACTATCGCGTATTACAATACAAGAATTCAAAGACATCCAAAAACAAGTCCTTAGAGTCACTAACAGGCAACAAAGTAAACAGAAAAACTGGGCAGTTAACAAAGAAGAACTTTTGCCACGGCAAAATCTTCAATATGCTTCTAAACGCAATGTATATTCAGTCATTACCAATGACGAAGTACGTAAATTAGTGACATTGCGAATAAACGAAGCCAAATGTTTATTAAAACATAGAAATAGAGCTATCGCAAGAATTGAAGTCAGCGACTTATACTTTCAATGGAACTCTTGACTCTTGATTTGGGCAACGATATACTCAAACAAATGCAAAGACGGCTCTAGTCGAGACGGCTCGACTACGAGATACCCTGAACCCTACAAAAAAATTAATATTCTTCTTCGTTACGCATTTCGTTTACGCATTTGCGCTGCGTTACTAACATTGCATTTGCATTGCTATTTTAATTGCTTTATTTTGTTTAATAAATATGAAAGTATTTAATGAAATGTATTGAAAGTTTCAGCATATGATCTAAATATTCTATTGAACATTATACGATTTTTAAAAAATCTCAACTGTTTTTACCATTAGCTTTTACATACAAATGTACAAGTGCGCACGCAGCCACACGGTGATCTACGATTGCATACACACAACCATACATATGTATATGTATGTATGTACGCATTGCAGGCGTCTTGCTGACGAGCTGCCTAGCTTGCTCTGCCACGTGGGTTGCGTTGCGAGAACTCCCATGATAAATAACTTTGTTTTTAGATGTACGTCTATAATCACACGTTCAGATTATAGATCATGACATTCCTATCAATATGCCAAACTAAACTGTATGTCTCTAGTATTTGAAATGCATTTCTTACACATTTGGGGGTATAGGGGTGAATTGAAGACCGGAATCCAAAATCTGACAAAAAATACCGAAGTTGTATTATCAATTAATATCTATATATATGTAGAAGACTTTGGAGACTCTAACTCTAAAGCATGAACGAGATATAAATTTATAACTGATTCTTGTTATATCGATAACTTTGGAAATATAAGAGTTATCGAATTTCAGAAAACAAACTCGTACTTGCGCGTGCAATATATGAACCTAACACAAAAAGAATGAAGTCTCTAGCTCTTGTATCTTCGGACATCCTTGCGTTCAAACATACGGATCAAGAATATATATACTTTATGGGGTCTGCCACGTCTCCTTCAGGCTGTTACATACATTTAACAAAACCATTATGCCCTGATTTCCAATTTTCAATGGGTTCAGGGTATAAAAATAACATATAATAACAAGTAAGAAAGCTGTAGTCGAGACTGCTCGACTACGAAATCTCCTGAACCCCTCTTAATACAATTTCGGTTTTTGTCAGATTTTTAATCCCCGCTCCCCAATTCACCCATACTTGAATTTGGGCTACCATTTGAGTACGCTCTGGCCTCAGCGTTTCCAACTGTGCCCAGCGACTGAATGACCTTTGAAAAGGCAGCGGGATCAAACGTATCTAGCTAATACGTATGCTTCTCGAAAAAGTGGTGAAGTTTCAAAAGTAATGTAAATTACAGATCAGTATCCAGCCCGACTGAAGGTGAACTCATGACCAGTGTTGAGCAGTGCAACATAGAGTGTCTCGAAGATCTCCAGTAGGATTCGAACGCCCATGAGTTGAAATCTCCTTCTATAATGGCCTTCCGACCCCTAGCATCCCCAGCAAGCTCGTCAAGTACCGTTGTGAACTCGCTGAGCTGTATGCTGGGGGCCAAATTGTAACTGTAGAGCCAAAAGTTACTGTATCGGCCACGTGCGAATCCCTTGAAAGACCTTACATTTGAAAGTACATTCGTTGAGTTACCACATACCCACAACACAGCTTTGCCATTGACGTCTGTTGACCACGTCCTGGGGCAGCTGGTCTTACAGTGATGAGGGTCACCTCAGAAAGGCTACGTCTATAAATTTTTTTCATATAGCCTGCTCTAGAAGGATGAACCTCAACATTTTATTTTACGCGCAGCATCACGGTACGATGGACACTTGAAGCTGCCTGCTGAGTGATCCATCTGCTTTTCGATTTTCGGACGCGGAGGCTACATGTTTGGTGGCTTGGTGCATGCTTTTGCACTGTGACCCATCTCTCCACACCTGAAACAGGCACCATTTAAGACATAGTCGCTAGTTCAGTTGGCTGCTATATGACCGTTATCGAGGCATTTGAAAGAGCGTTTAGGCTAGCCCACGGCTCGGAAACGGCATACTACCCATCCTATTTTAATTTTGGATAGCTCGAGCACAGTTTTACCTTTCCCAACCGAAAGAGCAACCGTAGCTCTTTGCTGTCCACCAACAGCCCTGCCGAAGCGATTTGATAGCCTCATTGGGGAGTGATTTTACCCTAATTGCCTCCAAAATCTTCTTTTTGGTCGCTAATACATCCAGATCACGAATCTCAATATACGCCGATTCGGTAAGTGTGTTAAATACAGCTCTGTCGCCTAAGGCCTTACCTACAGCCTCGTGCATGGCCTCAGCGCTATGCTCTGGCTTCAGTTGCAATAAAAGGTCCCCCTTAGCTATCCTCTCCTAATGCCTTGAACGTCGCAGCTCATGTTTTAAATTTGGGTCGCTCTTGACTACGCGGAGCATATCCGCAAAGCTGCAACCACCTACACCTGAAATCGTACAAGCGGCATATCTGGGTCGCTTGTTCTTTGGCTTGCGGCCTTTAACGACCGTCCAGCTGTTCAGGTTTGTCTGTCGAAGTTCCTGGTTTGCATTCTCAGCGGCCGCCCGTAGAGCCATTGGTTCTTTTAGGTTCGCTGCGCTATTATTGCGATTCGGCTTTTTTGAGGGAGTTTTCCTCTGATCGGTGGCAACTTCCCTTGACTGCTCGCTGTTTGAGCTTTCCCAACTGCTTTCTTGGGCGGAGTGGTCTGCACCTCGCAGTTTTTCACCGGGCGGACGCAATACTTTTCAGCCACCTTGTGGAGTATTACCAGCCTAGCCAGCTCCTCTCTCATTAGGGCAGTTATATGCCGCTGACCCCCAAATAAGGCAGATAAGACCTCCAAAGGTAACTACTATCTGAGCTAACGCTTCCTTTAAAGACTTGGGAGCCTGGCGATCAGCCACTGGAGACTTATTTGATGCCGACGGCTGAGGCAGCGTCATCTGTTGTTGCTGTGGTGATCGCTGCTCATCCTCCATCCTGGCATCCATTCTTGCACCGGCTACCAAGGTGTGGAGTCTGTAGTGGACAATGGCTATTTAAAATGTATGCACTACTTTAGCTACTGTGACCACACTGCAGAAGTTAGGTTACTGTCTTGGCTAAGACCTAGCAACTCACCAAGTTAGTGAGCAGCTGATTGTCCGCTGCAATTTCCAGAGTTACTAACAGCTGTTAGAGTGGGAATGCACCCGACCTTTGTTTGAGCAAATGCGACAACAACAATAATTCTTTCGTGCTTGGAAAAATAGAAAAAGAAAGAGAAAAACCAGTGACGCCATTCCCCCCCCCCCTCCAACCCCCCACCACACCCCTCTCCTGGACGACCGAATCCAACCTTCTGGATACTCCACGAACCACCACAAGGTGAGTCTGTCCCAGTCTTTGGGGTTGCTGGGTACTTCGCGCCCGCAGTTTGCACGTTACCTACAGTTCTTTCCACTTCCACAGCGAAAAACACAGATGGATCGCGATAAAATGGACCGCATCACTCGAATGCACTACTCGAACCACGAGAGTGTCTGTGTGTGTGTGGGTGTGGGTGTGAGTGTGTTAGCTCCGATAATTTTATAAAATATATTAAATCAACTACTACACTTACCTCTCTTCGAAGTTCCAAAATATTAACCCCACACGTTGAATTAAAAGCTTTACAATATTCTTCTTTAATACTAGAACCGTCAGATGTTGCAAACAGGTATTCCATTATATTTCTTTCATAACCACTTATAAGAGGTTTACCTTTGAAAACTCGTTGTTTTAAAGCTGCAGAAAAATCTTTGGTAACCTTATTTTTTATAAGACATATACTGACTGATGGAAATGTATTCGACCAATGAATATATGTCGTCCTTATTCCAATGCTCGTCGAATCGGTATTAAACCTTGTAAACATAATACGAAATATAGAACCCATATTCCATCCCGAAATAGAAAACAGACATATCCAAAATAATCTATTGATTATGAATATTATCATGCAAGATCGGTAAAAAAAATTAAAATATACATTACCTTTTTTTATAAAAAATAATTTTTAAAATATTTAAGAAAGTATTGCCTGTCATATGACTGAATAAAGACCGTTTTCGATTTACTTTTAAGTCAATTAATTTACCACGTTTTCATTTTCATACGCTGAAGCCATTGAAAATGAAGGAAAATCAGGATTTTTTACATGCTTGTTAAAGGCAATAATTGGTGTGGTAGACCCCATAAAGTATATGTATGATCTCTATACGCTTTGATCTTTGAAACTATTTTTTTTATACCCTGAGTCCGTTGAAAATGGGAAATCAGGGTATAATGGTGTTGTTAAAAGTATGTAACAGGCGGAAGGGGGGCGTGGCAGACCGCACAAAGTATATATATTCTTGATCGGTAACGAGAAAAGTCGATATAGCCCTGTCCGTTCATCCGTCCGTCCGTCCGTATGTATGAACGCGTCGATATCAGCAACTATAAGAGCTAGAAACTTCATTCTTTTTTTGTTAGGTCCGTGTATTGCACGCGGTATACGAGTTTATTTCAGAAAATCGATAACATTTTTCGATTTTAACATTTATCGAGAATCAGTTACAAAATTATATCTCGTTCATCTTTAGAGTAAGAGTCTCCAAGTCTTCTGCACATATGTAGAAATTAATTTAATACAATTTTAGTTTATGTTAGATTTTGGATACCGACCCCAAATTTGCCATCATCACCCGAAATTCGGAAAAATCGTAATTCAAATACTAGATTTGACAATTTGGCAAATAGACACATTTTAGTGCTATTATTATATTATGAAAGTTTCATGACGATAGTCCATGTAGAAATGGAGTTATAAGCGTCCAAAATTCAACCCATCCCACCCCCAAGCCACTGCAGCAACTGCGCAGTTAGCAGAGCGCGTGCTTATACGTGCGTAAGGAAGAGAAGTATCATCTTTTTTTGCAGGGCTCAGGGTATCTCGTAGTCGAGCATCGAGACTGCTAGACTGCTAGAGCTTTCTTACTTGTTTTTATTTTTATTTTTTTATTATTAAATAACTTTATTTTGTTGAAGCGTTTGTCGGTGGCTCTATAGCGCAAGCTCAAATTTACCTTATCTAGGGAGATGGCTTAATGCCTTTATCACACGCATATCGAGTTTTCAGAAAATCCGTTTCAAATTACCGAATAAAAACCATATTGAAAATCGAAAAAGTTTTTACGACCTAGGAGTCTTAAAGTCTTTTAAATATATAGATTATTGACATTTATTGGATAACGTTGATTCACCTTCATCATTCCAAATTTGTAAAAAATCTATTTTAAAATACTAGAGACATATGTTTTAGTTTGGCTTAGGCTGAAGTCAGAGTGGCTACGATACGCGATGCGATAATATTAAGCGACAGTGAGCGAGAAAGCTCTGCATGCTAATTTACATGTAATCGCTTAATACATGTCAGAGTGCAAGCGAAGAGAGCCAAAACGAAAAGCTAATATCGCTTTGGATATACATGTGTTATTGTTGCGTGCTGAGTTTAAATAGCCGTTGGTATTTGGGTGAATTATGTTTTTGCGCAATTCAAGCTTAAATAACAGTTGTTTATAGCCTGAACCCATTTTGTTAAATGTATGTAACAGCCTGAAGGAGACGTGGCAGACCCCATAAAGTATATATATTCTTGATCAGGGTGACGAGAAAAGCTACAAAATACAAGAGCTAGAGACTTCATTCTTTTTGTGTTAGGTTCATATATTGCACGCGCAGTATGAGTTTGTTTTCGAAATTCGATAACTCTTATATTTCCAAAGTTATCGATATAACAAGAATCAGTTATAAATTTATATCTCGTTCATCTTTAGAGTTAGAGTCTCCAAGTCTTCTACATATATATAGATATTAATTTAATACAACTTCGGTTTTTGTCAGATTTTTGGATTCCGGTCTTCAATTCACCCCTATACCCCCAAATGTGTAAGAAATGCATTTCAAATACTAGAGACATACAGTTTGGTTTGGCATATGGATATGAATGTCATGATCATAATCGAACGTGTGATAGCAAATGTCCATCTAGAAACAGAGTTATTAATCATAGAAGTTCTCGCAACGCAACCCACGTGGCAGAGCAAGCGAGACAGCGAGTCAACAAGACGCCTGCAATGCTTACACACATACATGCGTACAAGCGTAGATCAGCGTATGTGTGCATGTGTACTTTGTTATGCGTGCAGAAACGATCCTAGTGGACTCACTGAAAGGAAGTCATGAGCAGATAGCAATAAGCCTTATCAAGACAAAACCAAAAGGTCATGTTCGAAACCTAATTAGCAACGAGCAGACAATTGTTGCCATTATTGCGCAATTAAAAAAGTCTATGAAAGGAGGAATAGAAGTCGTTTCTGCAAAGCTCGTGAACTTGCAACAAAAGAGCAAAACTGCCAATCAGTATACCCAAGAGATAGAAAAGCTAACTAAGTGCCTAGAAGGAGCCTATATCAATGATTAACTTGATACCTAATTTAGCTAATAAGTACAGCACAGCACTTGCTGTCAAAGCCATGACGCAAAACTGCTCTATAGATAAGGTAAAACTTATCATGCAAGCTGGTACATTCACTAATATTAATGATGCTATATCGAAATTTGCTTAAACAGCTGTACTGAGGCAACAGGACAGACTAATACTGTATTGCTCTGTCTAATACTGTATTGCTATGGCAATAAACGTGGCAACCGAGGTTACTTCGAAGAAGAGGTAAAATACCAAAATACCGGTTTTCGAAACAATAATAGTTACCGAGGTAATAACAGAGAGCAAAATAGAGGAAACTCTAGAGGTCGCGGAAATTCCAAATAGGGGAAATCTCCAACAATATAAGAGTAACACAAGAGACTTCGGGAAACTCCCAGACACCTCCAGATACTCTAATTTTACAGGTGAAGATATTTCGATTATGTTGCAAACACAATTGCCACAACCCAAAATACTTATGTCAGATTCCAAAATACAACAAATACACCATTATTCAAGAAAAAACTTGAAGATATATGCACCGAGTATTGTGACGTGTTCGGACATGAAACCTAACCAATCACAACTAATAATTTGTATAAACAGAACTTGAAACTTAAGGATGTTGAACCGGTATATGTGAAAAACTTTCGATGTCCGCATAGCCAAATAGAAGAAATCCAACAACAGCTTGGAAAACCAATTGAGCAATATATTGTTGAGCCGTCTGTATCAGCTTATAATAGCCCAATTTTATTAGTTCCAAAGAAGGACCTCCCAGACTCTGAAAAGAAGAAATGGCGATTAGTGGTTGACTATCGTCATATATACAAAAAGCTTCTGTCCGATAAATTTGTACTCCCAGAATTGACGATATTTTTTATCAATTGGCTCGAGCTAAATGCCTTGACTTCATGTCAGGTTTCCACCAAATCGAACTTGATGAAAAATCAAAAAATATAACGTATGCACGCGATTACCTTTTTGGTCTAAAAATAGCGCATAATTCTCTTCAGAGAATGATGACAATAGCATTCTTAGGCCTAGAGCCTATACAAGCTTTCCTTTACATGAATGATTTAATCGTTGTTGGTTGTTATGAACAACATATGATTAAAAAGTTAACGGATGTTTTTAAACTTTGTAGAGAAAAAACAATCTGCATCCAGAAAAATGTTAATTTTTCATGCATGAGGTGACATTCCAAGGTCACCAATGCACAGATAAAGGAATATTACCAGACGACAAAAAATTTTTCGTCATAAAAAATTATGTGACCATATATATATGACAATCATTTCACAGTTCGTACAGATCACAGACCTTTAACATATTTTTTCTCAATGGTGAACCCAAGCTCAAATTTAACACGCATGCAACTCGAATTGGAAGAAGGTCATATGATTTCACAGTAGAGTATCTGAGAGGAAAAGACAATTTTGTAGCAGACGCACTATCGCGTATTACAATACAAGAATTCAAAGACATCAAAAAACAAGTCCTTAGAGTCACTAACAGGCAACAAAGTAAACAGAAAAACTGGGCAGTTAACAAAGAAGAACTTTTGCCAAGGCAAAATCTTCAATATGCTTCTAAACGCAATGTATATTCAGTCATTACCAATGACGAAGTACGTAAATTAGTGACATTGCGAATAAACGAAGCCAAATGTTTATTAAAACATAGAAATAGAGCTATCGCAAGAATTGAAGTCAGCGACTTATATACCAATGGAACTCTTTGACTCTTGATTTGGGCAACAATACACTCAAACAAGTAAGACGGCTCTAGTCGAGACGGCTCGACTACGAGATACCCTGAACCCTACAAAAAAATTAATATTCTTCTTCGTTACGCATTTCGTTTACGCATTTGCTTTGCGTTGCCAACGTTGCATTTGCATTGCTATTTTAATTGCTTTATTTTGTTTAATAAATATGAAAGTATTTAATTTTTAATGTATTGAAAGTTTCAGCATATGATCTAAATATTCTATTGAACATTATACCATTTTTAAAAAATCTCAACTGTTTTACCATTAGCTTTACATACAAATGTACAAATGCGCACGCAGCCACACGGTGATCTACGATTGCATGCATACATACATACATATGTATATGTATGTATGTACGCATTGCAGGCGTCTTGCTGACGAGCTGCCTAGCTTGCTCTGCCACGTGGGTTGCGTTGCGAGAACTTCTATGATAAATAACTTTGTTTTTAGATGTACATTTGTAATCACACGTTCAGATTATGATCATGACATTCATATCCATATGCCAAACCAAACTGTATGTCTCTAGTATTTGAAATGCATTTCTTACACATTTGGGGGTATAGGGGTGAATTGAAGACCGGAATCCAAAATCTGACAAAAACCGAAGTTGTATTAAATTAATATCTATATATATGTAGAAGACTTGGAGACTCTAACTCTAAAGATGAACGAGATATAAATTTATAACTGATTCTTGTTATATCGATAACTTTGGAAATATAAGAGTTATCAAATTTCGAAAACAAACTCGTACTGCGCGTGCAATATATGAACCTAACACAAAAAGAATGAAGTCTCTAGCTCTTGTATCTTCGGATATCCTTGCGTTCAAACATACGGATCAAGAATATATATACTTTATAGGGTCTGCCCCGTCTCCTTCAGGCTGTTACATACATTTAACAAAACCATTATGCCCTGATTTCCAATTTTCAATGGGTTCAGGGTATAAAAATAACATATAATAACAAGTAAGAAAGCTGTAGTCGAGACTGCTCGACTACGAAATCCCCTGAACCCCTCTTAATACAATTTCGGTTTTTGTCAGATTTTTAATCCGCTCCCAATTCACCCATACTTGGTGGGCTACCATTTCAGAGCACGCTCTGGCCTCAGCGTTTCCAACTGTGCCCAGCGACTGAATGACCTTTGAAAAGGCAGCGGGATCAAACGTATCTAGCTAATACGTATGCTTCTCGAAAAAGTGGTGAAGTTTCAAAAGTAATGTAAATTACAGATCCGTATCCAGCCCGACTGAAGGTGAACTCATGACCAGTGTTGAGCAGTGCAACATAAAGTGTCGCGAAGATCTCCAGTAAGGTTCTAACGCCCATGAGTTGAAATCTCCTTCTATAATGGCCTTCCGACCCCCTAGCATCCACAGCAAGCTCGTCAAGTACCGTTGTGAACTCGCTGAGCTGTATGCTGGGGGCCAAATTGCAACTGTAGAGCCAAAAGTTACTGTATCGGCCGCGTACGAATCCCTTGAAAGACCTTACATTTGAAAGTACATTCGTTGAGTTACCGCCCACCCACAACACAGCTTTGCCATTGACGTCTGTTGACCACGTCCTAGGGCAGCTGGTCTTACAGTGATGAGGGTCACTCAGAAAGGCTACGTCTATAAATTTTTTCCTTATAGCCTGCTCTAGAAGGATGAACCTCAACATTTTATTTTACGCGCAGCATCACGGTACGATGGACACTTGAAGCTGCCTGCTGAGTGATCCATCTGCTTTTCGATTTTCGGACGCGGAGGCTACATTTTAGTGGCTTGGTGCATGCTTTTGCACTGTGACCCATCTCTCCACACCTGGAAACAGGCACCATTTAAGACACAGTCGCTAGTTCAGTTAGCTGCTATATGACCGTTATCGAGGCATTTGAAAGAGCGTTTAGGCTAGCCCACGGCTCGGAAACGGCATACTACCCATCCTATTTTAATTTTGGATAGCTCGAGCAGAGTTTTACCTTTCCCAACCGAAAGAGCAACCGTAGCTCTTTGCTGTCCACCAACAGCCTGCCGAAGCGATTTGATAGCCTCATTGGGAAGTGATTTCACCCTAATTGCCTCTAAAATCTTCTTTTTGGTCGCTAATACATCCAGATCACGAATCTCAATATACGCCGATTCGGTAAGTGTGTTCAATACAGCTCTGTCGCCTAAGGCCTTACCTACAGCCTCGTGCATGGCCTCAGCGCTATGCTAAGGCTTCAGTTGCAATAAAAGGTCCCCCTTAGCTATCTTCCTAATGCCTTGAACGTCGCAGCTCATGTGTTTTAAATTTGGGTCGCTCTTGACTACGCGGAGCATATCCGCAAAGCTGCAACCACCACCTACACCTGAAATCGCAATAGCGGCATATCTGGGTCGCTTCTGCTTTGGCTTGCGGCCTTTAACGACCGTCCAGCTGTTCAGGTTTGTCTGTCGAAGTTCCTGGTTTGCATTCTCAGCGGCCGCCCGTAGAGCCATTAGTTCTTTTAGGTTCGCTGCGCTATTATTGCGATTCGGCTTTTTTGAGGGAGTTTTCCTCTGATCGGTGGCAACTTCCCTTGACTGCTCGCTGTTTGAGCTTTCCCAACTGCTTTCTTGGGCGGAGTGGTCTGCACCTCGCAGTTTTTCACCGGGCGGACGCAATACTTTTCAGCCACCTTGTGGAGTATTACCAGCCTAGCCAGCTCCTCTCTCATTAGGGGCAGTTATATGCCGCTGACCCCCAAGTAAGGCAGATAAAACCTCAAAGGTAACTACTATCTGAGCTAACGCTTCCTTTAAAGACTTGGGAGCCTGGCGATCCAGCCACTGGAGACTTATTTGATGCCGACGGCTGAGGCAGCGTCATCTGTTGTTGCTGTGGTGATCGCTGCTCATCCTCCCATCCTGGCATCCATTCTTGCACCGGCTGCCAAGGTGTGGAGTCTGTAGTGGACAATGGCTGTTTAAAATGTATGCACTACTTTAGCTACTGTGACTACACTGCAGAAGTTAGGTTACTGTCTTTGCTAAGACCTAGCAACTCACCAAGTTAGTGAGCAGCTGATTGTCCGCTGCAATTTCCAGAGTTACTAACAGCTGTTAGAGTGAATGCACCCGACCTTTGTTTGAGCAAATGCGACAACAACAATAATTCTTTCGTGCTTGGAAAAATAGAAAAAGAAAGAGAAAAACCAGTGACGCCGTTCCCCCCCCCCTCCAACCCCCCACCACGCCCCTCTCCTGGACGACCGAATCCAACCTTCTGGATACTCCACGAACCACCACAAGGTTGAGAGTCTGTCCCAGTCTTTGGGGTTGCTGGGTACTTCGCGCCCGCAGTTTGCACGTTACCTACAGTTCTTTCCACTTCCACAGCGAAAAACACAGATGGATCGCGATAAAATGGACCGCATCACTCGAATGCACTACTCGAACCACGAGAGTGTCTGTGTGTGTGTGGGTGTGGGTGTGAGTGTGTTAGCTCCGATAATTTTATAAAATATGTTAAATCAACTACTACACTTACCTCTCTTCGAAGTTCCAAAATATTAACCCCACACGTTGAATTAAAAGCTTTACAATATTCTTCTTTAATACTAGAACCGTCAGATGTTGCAAACAGGTATTCCATTATATTTCTTTCATAACCACTTATAAGAGGTTTACCTTTGAAAACTCGTTGTTTTAAAGCTGCAGAAAAATCTTTGGTAACCTTATTTTTTATAAGACATATACTGACTGATGGAAATGTATTCGACCAATGAATATATGTCGTCCTTATTCCAATGCTCGTCGAATCGGTATTAAACCTTGTAAACATAATACGAAATATAGAACCCATATTCCATCCCGAAATAGAAAACAGACATATCCAAAATAATCTATTGATTATGAATATTATCATGCAAGATCGGTAAAAAAAATTAAAATATACATTACCTTTTTTTATAAAAAATAATTTTTAAAATATTTAAGAAAGTATTGCCTGTCATATGACTGAATAAAGACCGTTTTCGATTTACTTTTAAGTCAATTAATTTACCACGTTTTCATTTTCATACGCTGAAGCCATTGAAAATGAAGGAAAATCAGGATTTTTTACATGCTTGTTAAAGGCAATAATTGGTGTGGTAGACCCCATAAAGTATATGTATGATCTCTATACGCTTTGATCTTTGAAACTATTTTTTTTATACCCTGAGTCCGTTGAAAATGGGAAATCAGGGTATAATGGTGTTGTTAAAAGTATGTAACAGGCGGAAGGGGGCGTGGCAGACCGCACAAAGTATATATATTCTTGATCGGTAACGAGAAAAGTCGATATAGCCCTGTCCGTTCATCCGTCCGTCCGTCCGTATGTATGAACACGTCGATATCAGCAACTATAAGAGCTAGAAACTTCATTCTTTTTTTTGTTAGGTCCGTGTATTGCACGCGGTATACGAGTTTATTTCAGAAAATCGATAACCTTTTTCGATTTTAACATTTATCGAGAATCAGTTACAAAATTATATCTCGTTCATCTTTAGAGTAAGAGTCTCCAAGTCTTCTGCACATATGTAGAAATTAATTTAATACAATTTTAGTTTATGTTAGATTTTGGATACCGACCCCAAATTTGCCATCATCACCCGAAATTCGGAAAAATCGTAATTCAAATACTAGATTTGACAATTTGGCAAATAGACACATTTTAGTGCTATTATTATATTATGAAAGTTTCATGACGATAGTCCATCTAGAAATGGAGTTATAAGCGTCCAAAATTCAGCCCATCCCACCCCCAAGCCACGGCAGCAACTGAGCAGTTAGCAGAGCGCGTGCTTATACGTGCGTAAGGAAGAGAAGTATCATCTTTTTTTGCAGGGCTCAGGGTATCTCGTAGTCGAGCATCGAGACTGCTAGACTGCTAGAGCTTTTCTTACTTGTTTTTTATTTTTATTTTTTTATTATTAAATAACTTTATTTTGTTGAAGCGTTTGTCGGTGGCTCTATAGCGCAAGCTCAAATTTACCTTATCTAGGGAGATGGCTTAATGCCTTTATCACACGCATATCGAGTTTTCAGAAAATCCGTTTCAAATTACCGAATAAAAACCATATTGAAAATCGAAAAAGTTTTTACGACCGAGGAGTCTTAAAGTCTTTTAAATATATAGATTATTGACATTTATTGGATAACGTTGATTCACCTTCATCATTCCAAATTTGTAAAAAATCTATTTTAAATGCTAGATACATATGTTTTAGTTTAGGTCAGAGTGGCCGCGATAAGCGGTGCGATAACGATAAGCGACAGTAAGCGAGAAAGCTCTGCATGCTAATTTACATGTAATCGCCTAATACATGTCAGAGTGCAAGCGAAGAGAGCCATAACGAAAAGCTAATATCGCTTTGGATATACATGTGTTATTGTTGCGTGCTGAGTTTAAATAGCCGTTGGTATTTGGGTGTTTTTTATGACCCTGAACCCATTGAAAATGTGAAATCAGGGTATAATGGTTTATATAGATATTAATTTAATACAACTTCGGTTTTTGTCAGATTTTGGATTCCGGTCTTCAATTCACCCCTACACCCCCAAATGTGTAAAAAATGCATTTCAAATACTAGAGTCATACAGTTTGGTTTGGCATATAGATATGAATGTCATGATCATAATCTGAACGTGTGATTACAAATGTCCATCTAGAAACAAAGTTATTAATCATAGAAGTTCTAGCAACGAATTTCAAATTGCAAAAATGAGCTCGAGTGCAAACATAAAAATTGAGGACTTAATTAGTGAAATATTTTCACGTTCAGATTTGTGGGACCAAAATCCAAAAAATTATCACAATCGGATGGTAAATAAAAAAATGGAAATAAATTGAAGAAAGTTTCCAAGTAACAAGTACTTCCAGAGCAAACGCCATTTAGAAGACATTATTCCAAAAACACATTCATTGCACCTGCGAGCTCTTGAGAGTCGCTTATTGAAATACTCTCTTTCAGCATATATAGCGCGGCTTGACTATGGCCTTAACAGAGTTTCCAATAGCGGATATGCTTCATCGCCTACAAGAACGTACGGAATTTTTATACAAGTTCCAGGCAAATTAGTATCTGAAGGCATACATTGTCGTGATTTAAGTTGTTGCTAAAGCTGTGATGCATTAAAAGTTCACTAAATTTACACTTCGAATCGCCCACTCGCAATTTTACTCTCTTTGCGGAATGCTTGCACTCTGTCATGTCATCGCTTTGCAGATCGCTGCGATAATTGTCGCTTATCGCGGCCACTCTGACATCACCCTTATATATATGAATGTCATAATCATGACATAACAAAGTTTGATTATGAAAGTCCACCTAAATAAAATCCCATAACAAAACCCAAATTGTAGTGCAAGACAGTGTGTGACAAAAATTCCCGTAACTATGAATATATACATCTGTTTTTATACCCTGAACCCATTGAAAATGGGAATTCGGGTTACAATATTTTTGTGAAAATGTATGTAACAGGCAGAAGGAGACGTCGCAACCCCCATAAAGTATATATATTCTTGATCAGCACAAAAAAATAAGTTGATATAGCCCTGTCCGTCTGTCCGTCCGTCCGTCCGTCCGTATGAACGTCGAGATTTCGGAAACTACAAAAGCTAGAGAGCTGACATTTTACATGAATACTCGTATCTTAGTTACGCAATACAAGTTTATTTTGTTTTTTCGATAACTCATCCCATTCCTTAATTATCGATAAAAAATCGAAAATTCGTTTACGTTTTTTAGGTTTTTTTCAGCATAACTTCTACACCGTTTTGGCTAGAGACTTCAAATTTGTATATTTAGATAGATATTATAGATACGCAGATTTTGTAATTTTCAGATTTTATATGTCACGCCCCCTTCGCCGCCAATTTGAAAAAACGTATTTTAACTACTAGAGACTTGTAATTTGGCAAATGGATTGATTTGAATGCTATTAATATATTCTGAAGGTTTCATGAAGATAGTCCATCTAGAAATGGAGTTATAAGCGTTCAAAGTACAGCCCATCCCACCCCCAACCGTCGTCAGCAACTGCGCGGTTAGCAGAGCGATGCGCTTATACGTGCGTAAAGAAGAAGAATATTAATTTTTTTGAAGGGTTCAGGGTATCTCGTAGTGGAGCCGTCTCGACTTTGAACGCTTATAACTCCATTTCTAGATGGATTATTTTCATGAAACTTTCAAAATATATTAATTGCATTCAAATTTGTCCGTTTGCCAAATCTCAAGTCTCTAGTAGTTGAAATACGTTTTTTTCAAATTGGGGCCGAAGGAGCGCGCCACGCCCCAACATATGAAAATTACAAAATCTGTGTATCTATAATAGATCTAACTATGTAAAGTTGAAGTCTCTAGCTAAAACGGTGTAGAAGTTATGCTCGAAAAACCTAAAAAACGTAAATGAATTTTCGATTTTTTATCGATAATTAAGGAATGGGATGAGTTATCGAAAAAACATAACAAATTTGTACTGCGTAACTAAGATAAGAGTATTCATGTAAAATTTCAGCTCTCTAGCTTTTATATTTTCCGAAATCTCGACGTTCATACGGACCCACGAACAAACGGACAAGGCTATATCAACTTATTTTTTTTGTGCTGATCAAGAATGTCTGTACTTTATGGGGTCTGCGACGTCTCCTTCTGCCTGTTACATACATTTTGACAAAAACATTATACCCTGAATTCCCATTTTCAATGGGTTCAGGGTATAAAAAGCAGTGACGCTATTTGCCCCCCTCTCCTGCACGATCGGATCCAGCCTCCTGGATACTCCACGAACCGCCACAAGGTGAGTCTCTCCCAGTCTTTGGGGTTGCTGGGTACTTCGCGCCCGCAGTTTGCACGTTCACTACATTTCTTTCCGCTTCCACAGCGAAAAACACAAATGGATCGCGATAAAATGGACCGCACCACACGAATGCACTACTCGAACCACGAGTGTCTGTGTGTGTGTGTGTGTTTGTGTGTCTGTGTGTGGGTGTGGGTGTGTTAGCTCCGATAATTTTATAAAATGTATTAAATCAACTACTACACTTACCTCTCTTCGAAGTTCCAAAATATTAACCCCACACATTGAATTAAAAGCTTTAAAATATACTTCTTTAATACTAAATGTTGCAAACAGGTATTCCATTATATTTCTTTCATAACCACTTTTAAGAGGTTTACCTTTAAAAAGTCGTTGTTTTCAAGCTGCAGAAAAATCTTTGGAAACCTTGTTTTTTATAAGACATATACTGACTGATGGAAATGTATTCGACCAATGAATATATGTCGTCCTTATTCCAATGCTCGTCGAATCGGTATTAAGCCTTGTAAACATAATACGAAATATAGAACCCATATTCCATCTCGAAATAGAAAACAGACATATCCAAAATAATCTATTGATTATGAATATTATCATGCAAAGTCGGTACAAAAAAATTAAAATATACATTACCATTTCTTATAATAAATGATTTTTATACCCTGAGCCCATTGAAAATGGAAAATCAGGGTAAAAATTATTGCGTCATCGACGTAAACGTAACAAGATTTTCCGATTTGTTCTCTGAGCATATCGTCAATCGCTCTTTGAAAAAATACTGGGTGCGTTTTTCAAGCCAAAAGGGAGTCATGCAAAACTCATACTTTCCACTTCCTACAGAAAAGGCTGTCTTTTCCCTGTTCCTTTTCAGCAAGTAAAATCTGGAGGAATCCGGATTTCAAATCTAGTGTTGTAAAATACTTTGCTGTACCTGTTATTTGGCAAATGGACAAATTTGAATGCAATTAATATATTTTGAAAGTTTCATGAAGTTAGTCCATCTAGAAATGGAGTTATAAGCGTTCAAAGTACAGCCCATCCCACCCCCAAACGTCGTCAGCAACTGCGCGGTTAGCAGAGCGCTCGCTTATGCGTGCGTAAAGAAGAAGAATATTAATTTTTTTTTTTTTTTGAAGGGTTCAGGGTATCTCGTAGTCGAGCGGTCTCGACTAGAGGCTTCTTACTTGTTTCGAATTCTATTTGTCTTTTACAATAATTAAGTGATCTTTCTGTGAGGGAAATGTAATGTTGACAATCTTCTTCAGAGCTATGGATTGTTGCTGCAGTAGTATCGGAAGTTTCTCCTAAAAAGTTTTCTTCAATTTTTATTTTGGATAGAGCATCTGCGACATAGTTCTCTTCACCTGGCACATATTTAATGTGATAATCGAATTCATTTAGTTTTTATACCCTGAACCCATTGAAAATGGGAATTCAGGATATAATGTTTTTGTGAAAATGTATGTAACAGGCAGAAGGAGACGTCGCAGACCCCATAAATTATATATATAAGTTGATATAGCCCTGTCCGTCTGTCCGTCCGTCCGTCCGTCCGTCCGTATGAACGTCGAGATTTCGGAAACTACAAAAGCTAGAGAGCTAAAATTTTACATGAACACTCGTATCTTCGTTACGCAGTACAAGTTTATTTTTTGTTTGTTTTTTCGATAACTCATCCCATTCCTTAATTATCGATAAAAAATCGAAAATTCGTTTACGTTTTTTACGATTTTCGAGCAAAGCTTCTACACCGTTTTAGCTAAAGACTTCATATTTAGATAGGTATTATGGATACGCAGATTATGTAATTTTCAGATTTTGGATGCCACGCCCCCTTCGCCACCAATTTGAAAAAAACGTATTTCAACTACTAGAGACTTGAGATTTGGCAAACCGACAAATTTAAGTACAATTAATATATTCTGAAAGTTTCATGAAGATAGTCCATCTAGAAATGGAGTTATAAGCGTTCAAAGTACAGCCCATCCCACTCCCAACCGTCGGCAGTAACTGCGCTGTTAGCAGAGGGCTCGTTATATATAAGTTATTATATTTTAAGTTTTTAGTTATTGAAGTGAATTAACACGTACGAAGTAACGGTGTTAACACTTATTAATAAGCAACGATGTTGCAGTAACCAAGAAGACTTGGAGAATTCCGTGGCGACGACCGACGTTCTTTATTTCTAAAAATCAACTAACTCACAGTGACATTAATTCTTATAATCGAAGCTAGCCCTCAGCCCTGAAAACGCTGGCATTGCATACAAGTTCTTATCAATAATACCAATCACAAGAAAACAATCACTCTGTAAAAAATGGTTTGTAAGTGTTGTGTTAACTCCTCCCCCACTTAGGTGAATGACGTCCTCGGAGTTCTTTATGCTCAGCTTCTGTAGGTACGGCAGGCTTGGTATTTCCTGATGATCCGTTATATTTAGAAGCGTGGATGCCGCTGGTCTTGGGGATTTCCTCACATAGTTTCTAGGATTTCTATATACGGTGTCGTTTACCTTTATCTCGTTGTCAAAGGTAAGAAGGAATGTCCCTTTTACCATTTGCTCATCAACTATAGCTACTCTGTCGTTGATAATGATATCGACTTCGTCGACGATGGTTACGAGGTTCAAGATGGCTGGGTCGAGTTGAGCAATGTGCAGTGCCACCTGAGTGCAGTTGTTGTGCGCACGTTGTATAGGGTAATTTTTTGCAGAACATTGTTGTGAGGGCTGCACTACAATTTCCTATTGATATTATATGGTTGCCGCAGACAGCTATATTGTAGTCTTCGGCGAAATTTATTATAATGCCATTGTGTTGAACAGGGTATATTGTTAGTTTTTTACATACTACGTTAGGCTTAGGGTATCTTATTACAAAATGTAGAAAGTTATTATTAAGCAAGACTTTAACTTGAGATACTTCCATTAGGTCAGTAATAGTGATATTTATAGGGTGTTCATTAACAATATTTATTAGGTCAGAAGAATCCAATATGGAGGGGTTTACAATTCCAACTTTTGCCAGTGTTACTGATAGCATTAAGGTTTCTAATTCTGAAATAATTATTCTGTTTCTTGAGAGTAATGTTTCATACAAATGTTCCGTGTCTATCTGTTTTGTTTTTGTTATGAGATTTACTGTGTCGGTTAGCTTATTTATTTGTTCCTGCATTTTTGTGTTTATTGTTACTTACCTATTTTCTGATTCTACAAGTTCTTTCTGTGTAAATTTAAGCTTTTCGAAATCGTTGGAGTCTGGTGTGCCAGCTACGACTTTAAGAACGGTGCCTAGCATATTAATGCTCCTAGCATGTCTATGATGGATATTTACTGTGGCTATTAGTGTTTCTATATGTTGTATATCTGTGTCTAATAGCTGTCTCATGTGTGATCGTGGAAAATTGTTCTTAGTTCTTTCGTGTCCTTTACTATTGCTGAGTATAGAGTAAGATTAGTTGAATGTTTTAAATATTGGTAATCCGTCCAAATGGCTACAGTATCCGTCTGAGATCGGTATGTAATCTATGTTCGTATAGTCAGTAAGTTTCGCCGCTATCGTTGTAGCAAAAAGAATTATAGCCCAAATCCTAAAAGATAAAAAAGGAGTTTAATGTTTTGTTTATCTTAGGTTGTCCTTGTGGACCACCCTCCCTTTTATTAAGACCGTTGTCCCCAAGTCTGCGTCAATTTTGTTTTCGTTGTACAGAGGTGTCAATTTGTTCCCTAAACGTCTGTTTGCTTGGAATTGTCTATCATGTCTTGTTTCATTTTACCCTGTTTATTTGAAGCTGCTGTGCCTTTTTGAATTTTATTTCTTATTTCAATTTCAAGTTCTGGGGGAATGAGTGGATTTTGTCGATTGGACGTTTGTCTGTTACCGAGTGAACTGTGTTGTTGTATTCGATAGTTGCTTGGAAGTATCGTTTCAACGGTATCAGTAATTTTCCTTTGAGCTGATAGGCATCTTGCGATGTCGCTGAGGGTGCTATGGAATCTCTCGACCTGTCCATTCGAAGTACTATGAAGTGGTGGGGCATTTACGATTTGAATGTTATACTGGCTGTTTAATAGTGATTTTATTATTTCCAGACTTTATGGAGGGTTCATTATCGCAATAGATTGTCTTTAAATGTCGATAAAAATTTACAAGTTGTAAAATTGCCGACTGTATGTCAATTATTGTCCTTGAAGCAATGGGTTTATCAGTTGCGAATTTTGAAAATTTGTCTATGCATGTAAGGAAGTATTTTTTATCGGTTGAGTATACGTCAATGTGTAGCATTTCACCCACATAGGAAGGTATAGGAGTTTCTACATTTGCTTTTGTGGGTGACAGCGGTTGTACTTAGCTGTTTTACAGATTTTGCAATTTGCAACAACTTCGTTTGCTAGTTTTGTCATTTTTGGAAAGAAATAGTCTTGTAAAATCTGTTTTACATTTTCTTGGGCTGCTCTATGGGCTCGATTATGTTCCGTTACAATTATTTCTTTTTGTTCGTTTTTTGCCAATAATGTCGTTTACCATATGCTTTGTATATCGAAATATTGTTGTTGGGAAAGTTTCTATTAATTTATGTTGTATGAGTGCCAGTACCGGTAGCTCGCAATGAATTGCATTAACGACGTCTTTTTTGACTACATCGTAAACTCTTTCGATTAAGGAATCTCTGTCTGAGTAGTGAATTGTATGTCGGATTTTTTTCCGAATAAGATGACTGTACGATCAGAAGCTACTCTATTTTCCTCAATTACAATTTGGTTTTGGAAACAGTTGATGGGTTTATCTGTTGTTTCTATAGTATACGTGAGCGATACTTCACTGTGCATTGTAGCTTTGTCTGACTGTGCATCGTCTTCTAAGGCATGAATATTATGCCTCGATAGCGCGTCAGCAACGTAGTTTTCCTTCCCTGGCTTGTAATAGATGTTTGCATTATACTCATCTATAAAAGCTTTCCAACGCCTGATTTTTGCGTTTGGATTGCGGTCAGATACTGCAAACGTCAGGGGTTGGTGGTCCGTAAAAATATTCAATTTTTTACTCCGTACAGATAATTTCGGAGGCTTTTCAAGGCCCAGACTATAGCAAGTAATTCTCTTTCATTCGTTGCAAAGCTAAGTTCCCTATCTTTCAATGTCCTTGATATCATGGTGATTGGCTTTCCACCTTGTGATAGGACTGCCCCTAGACCAAAGGACGAAGCATCAGTTGTTAAATCAAACGCTTTCTTGTAGTCGGGGTAGAGTAACATTACATTTTCGGATGCGAGAACACTTTTCAGCTTCTCGAATGCAGCGAGTTGACTCTCGTCGAATTTGAACTGTTTGAACGTTGAATTTGACTGGTATTTTCTTTGATTGTCCGGCGCTAACTTTGCCGTTTTCGCCTTTTAAGATGTCGCTTATAGGTTTTGCTAGAGACGCAAAGTCTTTGATAAAACACCTATAGTAGCTTGCCAACCCGAGGAATGATCTGACGTTAAACAGAGTTGTTGGTAATTCGTAGTTACGAATCGCCTCAACTTTACTTGGACATGTCTTTATACCTTTACTTGAGACCACAAAACCTAGATATTCGACACTTTCTTTGAAAAAGTGTGACTTTTCTGGCGAAACTCTCATGTTGGCTTCGTATAGTTTATCTAAGACCCAGGCGATATGTTTGACGTGGTTTTCCATGTTTTCAGAAAAAATTATTACGTCATCGACGTAAACGTAACAAGATTTTCCGATTTGTTCTCTGAGCACATCGTCAATCGCTCTTTGAAAAATACTGGGTGCGTTTTTCAAGCCAAAAGGGAGTCTGCAAAACTCATACTTTCCACTTTCTACAGAAAAGGCTGTCTTTTCCCTGTCCTTTTCAGCAAGTAAAATCTGGTGGAATCCGGATTTCAAATCTAGTGTTGTAAAATACTTTGCTGTAC
>JAWNPR010000026.1:7500-34126 GCA_035047405.1 Drosophila stalkeri | reverse complement strand
GTGATGAAGGTGGACATGGGTCTCGCGGGGAAGGTAGTGATGATGGCTGTGCTCATCACGCCGACTATGCTGGACCACGTTGTATTAGGAATGAATTTCTTGAACGCAATGGGCACCAAGGTGCAGTGCGGCAATGAAGAATTAGAAATGCGAATTTGCTCGAGGTAGTGCCGAAAGATAGTCATCGGCCTAAAGGCCAGGATTTGCTCACTCAGCAAGCGACCCAGTCGAAGAAGGAGGCGTTGCCGGCGGAGCAGGCCACGTCGAAAGAGAGCAGCCGGTCTCACGACAAGGATTTGCTCGCTCGACGGACGGCCCAGACTGAAGAGCTCATGTCGAAAGAGAGCAGCCGGTCTCACGACCACGATTCGCTCGCTCGACTGGCGACCCAGACGAAGAGGGCGAAGTTGAATCCTGAGGCGCCATGTTGGATTTCGGCATTTCTCTTAGTCTGCTTTGTAAGGCGGCTCACTGAACGAGTCGCCTCACATTTATTTATAGTTATAAGTAGTGATAAGTCCATAATAAAGTCTCACATGTATTTATAGTTATAAGTAGTGATAAGTCCATAGTGAAATATATATTGTTAGATTTAAGTTTAAATTTATGTCAATGTGATCTCAACGCGCGCAGTCCCGATGATCAGCAATGCAACCCTACGCCACGCATCGAAAGCTCTAAAGAGAGCAGAGCTGCACGCCGTGGCACAGTTGCATTGCCGATAGCAAGGGGACCTGCGCGGCGAGAAGAAAAGAGAGAAACGAAGCCGGCTTTCGATCGCAGAGCGTCGAACTGTTCGCATTGAGTAGCCAACGCAGGAGAAACGCGCGTCGAGAGTAGAAAGGTAGCGGTAAAAAGACATCGAGTATGTAAGAGAGAAAAGCGACATAAAGTAAGTAAACAAAACAAAACAAAACAAAACAAAACAAAACAAAACAAAACAAAACAAAACAAAACAAAACAAAACAAAACAAAACAAAACAAAACAAAACAAAACAAAACAAAACAAAACAAAACAAAACAAAACAAAACAAAACAAAACAAAACAAAACAAAACAAAACAAAACAAAACAAAACAAAACAAAACAAAACAAAACAAAACAAAACAAAACAAAACAAAACAAAACAAAACAAAACAAAACAAAACAAAACAAAACAAAACAAAACAAAACAAAACAAAACAAAACAAAACAAAACAAAACAAAACAAAACAAAACAAAACAAAACAAAACAAAACAAAACAAAACAAAACAAAACAAAACAAAACAAAACAAAACAAAACAAAACAAAACAAAACAAAACAAAACAAAACAAAACAAAACAAAACAAAACAAAACAAAACAAAACAAAACAAAACAAAACAAAACAAAACAAAACAAAACAAAACAAAACAAAACAAAACAAAACAAAACAAAACAAAACAAAACAAAACAAAACAAAACAAAACAAAACAAAACAAAACAAAACAAAACAAAACAAAACAAAACAAAACAAAACAAAACAAAACAAAACAAAACAAAACAAAACAAAACAAAACAAAACAAAACAAAACAAAACAAAACAAAACAAAACAAAACAAAACAAAACAAAACAAAACAAAACAAAACAAAACAAAACAAAACAAAACAAAACAAAACAAAACAAAACAAAACAAAACAAAACAAAACAAAACAAAACAAAACAAAACAAAACAAAACAAAACAAAACAAAACAAAACAAAACAAAACAAAACAAAACAAAACAAAACAAAACAAAACAAAACAAAACAAAACAAAACAAAACAAAACAAAACAAAACAAAACAAAACAAAACAAAACAAAACAAAACAAAACAAAACAAAACAAAACAAAACAAAACAAAACAAAACAAAAACAAAACAAAACAAAACAAAACAAAACAAAACAAAACAAAACAAAACAAAACAAAACAAAACAAAACAAAACAAAACAAAACAAAACAAAACAAAACAAAACAAAACAAAACAAAACAAAACAAAACAAAACAAAACAAAACAAAACAAAACAAAACAAAACAAAACAAAACAAAACAAAACAAAACAAAACAAAACAAAACAAAACAAAACAAAACAAAACAAAACAAAACAAAACAAAACAAAACAAAACAAAACAAAACAAAACAAAACAAAACAAAACAAAACAAAACAAAACAAAAAAAAAAAAAAAAAAAAAAAAAAAAAAAAAAAAAAAAAAAAAAAAAAAAAACAAAACAAAACAAAACAAAACAAAACAAAACAAAACAAAACAAAAAAAAAAAAAAAAAAAAAAAAAAAAAAAAAAAAAAAAAAAAAAAAAAAAAAAAAAAAAAAAAAAAAAAAAAAAAAAAAAAAAAAAAAAAAAAAAAAAAAAAAAAAAAAAAAAAAAAAAAAAAAAAAAAAAAAAAAAAAAAAAAAAAAAAAAAAAAAAAAAAAAAAAAAAAAAAAAAAAAAAAAAAAAAAAAAAAAAAAAAAAAAAAAAAAAAAAAAAAAAAAAAAAAAAAAAAAAAAAAAAAAAAAAAAAAAAAAAAAAAAAAAAAAAAAAAAAAAAAAAAAAAAAAAAAAAAAAAAAAAAAAACAAAACAAAACAAAACAAAACAAAACAAAACAAAACAAAACAAAACAAAACAAAACAAAACAAAACAAAACAAAACAAAACAAAACAAAACAAAACAAAACAAAACAAAACAAAACAAAACAAAACAAAACAAAACAAAACAAAACAAAACAAAACAAAACAAAACAAAACAAAACAAAACAAAACAAAACAACAAAATAAAATGAAAATTAAATAAAATTAAATAAAATTAAATAAAATTAAATAAAATTAAATAAAATTAAATAAAATTTAAATGAAGTAAAAGGAAATAGAGGAAAATAAAGGACAGTAAAGTAAAAGAAAAATAGAGTAAAATAAAAATAAAAAAAAAGAAAGTGGAGTCGGAGACAACCCAGGTAGCTGAAATAAGCGGGACCAAATTAAGAAGGGAAGCATACGTAATCGGCAACCTCATCGACAGGGCTTGTAAGGATGGAGATAGGTGAGTGTCAGAGTCCGGGATTGGGCGTCCGTTGGGTCTATCAGCGTACCAAAGAACAGCTGAACAAAACAAAACAAAACAAAACAAAACAAAACAAAACAAAACAAAACAAAACAAAACAAAACAAAACAAAACAAAACAAAACAAAACAAAACAAAACAAAAAAAAACAAAACAAAACAAAACAAAACAAAACAAAACAAAACAAAACAAAACAAAACAAAACAAAACAAAACAAAACAAAACAAAACAAAACAAAACAAAACAAAACAAAACAAAACAAAACAAAACAAAACAAAACAAAACAAAACAAAACAAAACAAAACAAAACAAAACAAAACAAAACAAAACAAAACAAAACAAAACAAAACAAAACAAAACAAAACAAAACAAAACAAAACAAAACAAAACAAAACAAAACAAAACAAAACAAAACAAAACAAAACAAAACAAAACAAAACAAAACAAAACAAAACAAAACAAAACAAAACAAAACAAAACAAAACAAAACAAAACAAAACAAAACAAAACAAAACAAAACAAAACAAAACAAAACAAAACAAAACAAAACAAAACAAAACAAAACAAAACAAAACAAAACAAAACAAAACAAAACAAAACAAAACAAAACAAAACAAAACAAAACAAAACAAAACAAAACAAAACAAAACAAAACAAAACAAAACAAAACAAAACAAAACAAAACAAAACAACAAAATAAAATGAAATGAAAATTAAATAAAATTAAATAAAATTAAATAAAATAAAAATGAAGTAAAAGGAAATAGAGGAAAATAAAGGACAGTAAAGTAAAAGAAAAATAGAGTAAAATAAAAATAAAAAAAAAAGAAAGTGGAGTCGGAGACAACCCAGGTAGCTGAAATAAGCGGGACCAAATTAAGAAGGGAAGCATACGTAATCGGCAACCTCATCGACAGGGCTTGTAAGGATGGAGATAGGTGACTGTCAGAGTCCGGGATTGGGCGTCCGTTGGGTCTATCAGCGTACCAAAGAACAGCTGAACAAAACAAAACAAAACAAAACAAAACAAAACAAAACAAAACAAAACAAAACAAAACAAAACAAAACAAAACAAAACAAAACAAAACAAAACAAAACAAAAACAAAACAAAACAAAACAAAACAACAAAATAAAACAAAACAACAAAATAAAACAAAACAACAAAATAAAACAAAACAACAAAATAAAACAAAACAACAAAATAAAACAAAACAACAAAATAAAACAAAACAAAACAAAATAAAACAAAAAAAAACAAAACAAAACAAAACAAAACAAAACAAAACAAAACAAAACAAAACAAAACAAAACAAAACAAAACAAAACAAAACAAAACAAAACAAAACAAAACAAAACAAAACAAAACAAAACAAAACAAAACAAAACAAAACAAAACAAAACAAAACAAAACAAAACAAAACAAAACAAAACAAAACAAAACAAAACAAAACAAAACAAAACAAAACAAAACAAAACAAAACAAAACAAAACAAAACAAAACAAAACAAAACAAAACAAAACAAAACAAAACAAAACAAAACAAAACAAAACAAAACAAAACAAAACAAAACAAAACAAAACAAAACAAAACAAAACAAAACAAAACAAAACAAAACAAAACAAAACAAAACAAAACAAAACAAAACAAAACAAAACAAAACAAAACAAAACAAAACAAAACAAAACAAAACAAAACAAAACAAAACAAAACAAAACAAAACAAAACAAAACAAAACAAAACAAAACAAAACAAAACAAAACAAAACAAAACAAAACAAAACAAAACAAAACAAAACAAAACAAAACAAAACAAAACAAAACAAAACAAAACAAAACAAAACAAAACAAAACAAAACAAAACAAAACAAAACAAAACAAAACAAAACAAAACAAAACAAAACAAAACAAAACAAAACAAAACAAAACAAAACAAAACAAAACAAAACAAAACAAAACAAAACAAAACAAAACAAAACAAAACAAAACAAAACAAAACAAAACAAAACAAAACAAAACAAAACAAAACAAAACAAAACAAAACAAAACAAAACAAAACAAAACAAAACAAAACAAAACAAAACAAAACAAAACAAAACAAAACAAAACAAAACAAAACAAAACAAAACAAAACAAAACAAAACAAAACAAAACAAAACAAAACAAAACAAAACAAAACAAAACAAAACAAAACAAAACAAAACAAAACAAAACAAAACAAAACAAAACAAAACAAAACAAAACAAAACAAAACAAAACAAAACAAAACAAAACAAAACAAAACAAAACAAAACAAAACAAAACAAAACAAAACAAAACAAAACAAAACAAAACAAAACAAAACAAAACAAAACAAAACAAAACAAAACAAAACAAAACAAAACAAAACAAAACAAAACAAAACAAAACAAAACAAAACAAAACAAAACAAAACAAAACAAAACAAAACAAAACAAAACAAAACAAAACAAAACAAAACAAAACAAAACAAAACAAAACAAAACAAAACAAAACAAAACAAAACAAAACAAAACAAAACAAAACAAAACAAAACAAAACAAAACAAAACAAAACAAAACAAAACAAAACAAAACAAAACAAAACAAAACAAAACAAAACAAAACAAAACAAAACAAAACAAAACAAAACAAAACAAAACAAAACAAAACAAAACAAAACAAAACAAAACAAAACAAAACAAAACAAAACAACAAAATAAAATGAAAATTAAATAAAATTAAATAAAATTAAATAAAATTAAATAAAATTAAATAAAATTAAATAAAATTAAATAAAATAAAAATGAAGTAAAAGGAAATAGAGGAAAATAAAGGACAGTAAAGTAAAAGAAAAATAGAGTAAAATAAAAATAAAAAAAAGAAAGTGGAGTCGGAGACAACCCAGGTAGCTGAAATAAGCGGGACCAAATTAAGAAGGGAAGCATACGTAATCGGCAACCTCATCGACAGGGCTTGTAAGGATGGAGATAGGTGAGTGTCAGAGTCCGGGATTGGGCGTCCGTTGGGTCTATCAGCGTACCAAAGAACAGCTGAACAAAACAAAACAAAACAAAACAAAACAAAACAAAACAAAACAAAACAAAACAAAACAAAACAAAACAAAACAAAACAAAACAAAACAAAACAAAACAAAACAAAACAAAACAAAACAAAACAAAACAAAACAAAACAAAACAAAACAAAACAAAACAAAACAAAACAAAACAAAACAAAACAAAACAAAACAAAACAAAACAAAACAAAACAAAACAAAACAAAACAAAACAAAACAAAACAAAACAAAACAAAACAAAACAAAACAAAACAAAACAAAACAAAACAAAACAAAACAAAACAAAACAAAACAAAACAAAACAAAACAAAACAAAACAAAACAAAACAAAACAAAACAAAACAAAACAAAACAAAACAAAACAAAACAAAACAAAACAAAACAAAACAAAACAAAACAAAACAAAACAAAACAAAACAAAACAAAACAAAACAAAACAAAACAAAACAAAACAAAACAAAACAAAACAAAACAAAACAAAACAAAACAAAACAAAACAAAACAAAACAAAACAAAACAAAACAAAACAAAACAAAACAAAACAAAACAAAACAAAACAAAACAAAACAACAAAATAAAATGAAAATTAAATAAAATTAAATAAAATTAAATAAAATTAAATAAAATTAAAATGAAGTAAAAGGAAATAGAGGAAAATAAAGGACAGTAAAGTAAAAGAAAAATAGAGTAAAATAAAAATAAAAAAAAAGAAAGTGGAGTCGGAGACAACCCAGGTAGCTGAAATAAGCGGGACCAAATTAAGAAGGGAAGCATACGTAATCGGCAACCTCATCGACAGGGCTTGTAAGGATGGAGATAGGTGAGTGTCAGAGTCCGGGATTGGGCGTCCGTTGGGTCTATCAGCGTACCAAAGAACAGCTGAACAAAACAAAACAAAACAAAACAAAACAAAACAAAACAAAACAAAACAAAACAAAACAAAACAAAACAAAACAAAACAAAACAAAACAAAACAAAACAAAACAAAACAAAACAACAAAATAAAACAAAACAACAAAATAAAACAAAACAACAAAATAAAACAAAACAACAAAATAAAACAAAACAACAAAATAAAACAAAACAACAAAATAAAACAAAACAACAAAATAAAACAAAACAACAAAATAAAACAAAACAACAAAATAAAACAAAACAACAAAATAAAACAAAACAACAAAATAAAACAAAACAACAAAACAAAACAAAACAAAACAAAACAAAACAAAACAAAACAAAACAAAACAAAACAAAACAAAACAAAACAAAACAAAACAAAACAAAACAAAACAAAACAAAACAAAACAAAACAAAACAAAACAAAACAAAACAAAACAAAACAAAACAAAACAAAACAAAACAAAACAAAACAAAACAAAACAAAACAAAACAAAACAAAACAAAACAAAACAAAACAAAACAAAACAAAACAAAACAAAACAAAACAAAACAAAACAAAACAAAACAAAACAAAACAAAACAAAACAAAACAAAACAAAACAAAACAAAACAAAACAAAACAAAACAAAACAAAACAAAACAAAACAAAACAAAACAAAACAAAACAAAACAAAACAAAACAAAACAAAACAAAACAAAACAAAACAAAACAAAACAAAACAAAACAAAACAAAACAAAACAAAACAAAACAAAACAAAACAAAACAAAACAAAACAAAACAAAACAAAACAAAACAAAACAAAACAAAACAAAACAAAACAAAACAAAACAAAACAAAACAAAACAAAACAAAACAAAACAAAACAAAACAAAACAAAACAAAACAAAACAAAACAAAACAAAACAAAACAAAACAAAACAAAACAAAACAAAACAAAACAAAACAAAACAAAACAAAACAAAACAAAACAAAACAAAACAAAACAAAACAAAACAAAACAAAACAAAACAAAACAAAACAAAACAAAACAAAACAAAACAAAACAAAACAAAACAAAACAAAACAAAACAAAACAAAACAAAACAAAACAAAACAAAACAAAACAAAACAAAACAAAACAAAACAAAACAAAACAAAACAAAACAAAACAAAACAAAACAAAACAAAACAAAACAAAACAAAACAAAACAAAACAAAACAAAACAAAACAAAACAAAACAAAACAAAACAAAACAAAACAAAACAAAACAAAACAAAACAAAACAAAGAAAAACAAAACAAAACAAAACAAAACAAAACAAAACAAAACAAAACAAAACAAAACAAAACAAAACAAAACAAAACAAAACAAAACAAAACAAAACAAAACAAAACAACAAAATAAAATGAAAATTAAATAAAATTAAATAAAATTAAATAAAATTAAAATGAAGTAAAAGGAAATAGAGGAAAATAAAGGACAGTAAAGTAAAAGAAAAATAGAGTAAAATAAAAATAAAAAAAAAGAAAGTGGAGTCGGAGACAACCCAGGTAGCTGAAATAAGCGGGACCAAATTAAGAAGGGAAGCATACGTAATCGGCAACCTCATCGACAGGGCTTGTAAGGATGGAGATAGGTGAGTGTCAGAGTCCGGGATTGGGCGTCCGTTGGGTCTATCAGCGTACCAAAGAACAGCTGAACAAAACAAAACAAAACAAAACAAAACAAAACAAAACAAAACAAAACAAAACAAAACAAAACAAAACAAAACAAAACAAAACAAAACAAAACAAAAACAAAACAACAAAATAAAACAAAACAACAAAATAAAACAAAACAACAAAATAAAACAAAACAACAAAATAAAACAAAACAACAAAATAAAACAAAACAACAAAATAAAACAAAACAACAAAATAAAACAAAACAACAAAATAAAACAAAACAACAAAATAAAACAAAACAACAAAATAAAACAAAACAACAAAATAAAACAAAACAACAAAACAAAACAAAACAAAACAAAACAAAACAAAACAAAACAAAACAAAACAAAACAAAACAAAACAAAACAAAACAAAACAAAACAAAACAAAACAAAACAAAACAAAACAAAACAAAACAAAACAAAACAAAACAAAACAAAACAAAACAAAACAAAACAAAACAAAACAAAACAAAACAAAACAAAACAAAACAAAACAAAACAAAACAAAACAACAAAATAAAACAAAACAACAAAATAAAACAAAACAACAAAATAAAACAAAACAACAAAATAAAACAAAACAACAAAATAAAACAAAACAACAAAATAAAACAAAACAACAAAATAAAACAAAACAACAAAATAAAACAAAACAACAAAATAAAACAAAACACCAAAATAAAACAAAACAACAAAATAAAACAAAACAACAAAATAAAACAAAACAACAAAATAAAACAAAACAACAAAATAAAACAAAACAACAAAATAAAACAAAAATAAAACAAAACAACAAAACAAAACAAAACAACAAAATAAAACAAAACAACAAAATAAAACAAAACAACAAAACAAAACAAAACAAAACAAAACAAAACAAAACAAAACAAAACAAAACAAAACAAAACAAAACAAAACAAAACAAAACAAAACAAAACAAAACAAAACAAAACAAAACAAAACAAAACAAAACAAAACAAAACAAAACAAAACAAAACAAAACAAAACAAAACAAAACAAAACAAAACAAAACAAAACAAAACAAAACAAAACAAAACAAAACAAAACAAAACAAAACAAAACAAAACAAAACAAAACAAAACAAAACAAAACAAAACAAAACAAAACAAAACAAAACAAAACAAAACAAAACAAAACAAAACAAAACAAAACAAAACAAAACAAAACAAAACAAAACAAAACAAAACAAAACAAAACAAAACAAAACAAAACAAAACAAAACAAAACAAAACAAAACAAAACAAAACAAAACAAAACAAAACAAAACAAAACAAAACAAAACAAAACAAAACAAAACAAAACAAAACAAAACAAAACAAAACAAAACAAAACAAAACAAAACAAAACAAAACAAAACAAAACAAAACAAAACAAAACAAAACAAAACAAAACAAAACAAAACAAAACAAAACAAAACAAAACAAAACAAAACAAAACAAAACAAAACAAAACAAAACAAAACAAAACAAAACAAAACAAAACAAAACAAAACAAAACAAAACAAAACAAAACAAAACAAAACAAAACAAAACAAAACAAAACAAAACAAAACAAAACAAAACAAAACAAAACAAAACAAAACAAAACAAAACAAAACAAAACAAAACAAAACAAAACAAAACAAAACAAAACAAAACAAAACAAAACAAAACAAAACAAAACAAAACAAAACAAAACAAAACAAAACAAAACAAAACAAAACAAAACAAAACAAAACAAAACAAAACAAAACAAAACAAAACAAAACAAAACAAAACAAAACAAAACAAAACAAAACAAAACAAAACAAAACAAAACAAAACAAAACAAAACAAAACAAAACAAAACAAAACAAAACAAAACAAAACAAAACAAAACAAAACAAAACAAAACAAAACAAAACAAAACAAAACAAAACAAAACAAAACAAAACAAAACAAAACAAAACAAAACAAAACAAAACAAAACAAAACAAAACAAAACAAAACAAAACAAAACAAAACAAAACAAAACAAAACAAAACAAAACAAAACAAAACAAAACAAAACAAAACAAAACAAAACAAAACAAAACAAAACAAAACAAAACAACAAATAAAATGAAAATTAAATAAAATTAAATAAAATTAAATAAAATTAAATAAAATTAAATAAAATTAAATAAAATTAAATAAAATAAAAATGAAGTAAAAGGAAATAGAGGAAAATAAAGGACAGTAAAGTAAAAGAAAAATAGAGTAAAATAAAAATAAAAAAAAAGAAAGTGGAGTCGGAGACAACCCAGGTAGCTGAAATAAGCGGGACCAAATTAAGAAGGGAAGCATACGTAATCGGCAACCTCATCGACAGGGCTTGTAAGGATGGAGATAGGTGAGTGTCAGAGTCCGGATTGGGCGTCCGTTGGGTCTATCAGCGTACCAAAGAACAGCTGAACAAAACAAAACAAAACAAAACAAAACAAAACAAAACAAAACAAAACAAAAACAAAACAACAAAATAAAACAAAACAACAAAATAAAACAAAACAACAAAATAAAACAAAACAACAAAATAAAACAAAACAACAAAATAAAACAAAACAACAAAATAAAACAAAACAACAAAATAAAACAAAACAACAAAATAAAACAAAACAACAAAATAAAACAAAACAACAAAATAAAACAAAACACCAAAATAAAACAAAACACCAAAATAAAACAAAACAACAAAATAAAACAAAACAACAAAATAAAACAAAACAACAAAATAAAACAAAACAACAAAATAAAACAAAACAACAAAATAAAACAAAACAACAAAACAAAACAAAACAAAATAAAACAAAACAACAAAATAAAACAAAACAACAAAATAAAACAAAACAAAACAAAACAAAACAAAACAAAACAAAACAAAACAAAACAAAACAAAACAAAACAAAACAAAACAAAACAAAACAAAACAAAACAAAACAAAACAAAACAAAACAAAACAAAACAAAACAAAACAAAACAAAACAAAACAAAACAAAACAAAACAAAACAAAACAAAACAAAACAAAACAAAACAAAACAAAACAAAACAAAACAAAACAAAACAAAACAAAACAAAACAAAACAAAACAAAACAAAACAAAACAAAACAAAACAAAACAAAACAAAACAAAACAAAACAAAACAAAACAAAACAAAACAAAACAAAACAAAACAAAACAAAACAAAACAAAACAAAACAAAACAAAACAAAACAAAACAAAACAAAACAAAACAAAACAAAACAAAACAAAACAAAACAAAACAAAACAAAACAAAACAAAACAAAACAAAACAAAACAAAACAAAACAAAACAAAACAAAACAAAACAAAACAAAACAAAACAAAACAAAACAAAACAAAACAAAACAAAACAAAACAAAACAAAACAAAACAAAACAAAACAACAAAATAAAATGAAAATTAAATAAAATTAAATAAAATTAAATAAAATTAAATAAAATTAAATAAAATTAAATAAAATTAAATAAAATAAAAATGAAGTAAAAGGAAATAGAGGAAAATAAAGGACAGTAAAGTAAAAGAAAAATAGAGTAAAATAAAAATAAAAAAAAGAAAGTGGAGTCGGAGACAACCCAGGTAGCTGAAATAAGCGGGACCAAATTAAGAAGGGAAGCATACGTAATCGGCAACCTCATCGACAGGGCTTGTAAGGATGGAGATAGGTGAGTGTCAGAGTCCGGGATTGGGCGTCCGTTGGGTCTATCAGCGTACCAAAGAACAGCTGAACAAAACAAAACAAAACAAAACAAAACAAAACAAAACAAAACAAAACAAAACAAAACAAAACAAAACAAAACAAAACAAAACAAAACAAAACAAAACAAAACAAAACAAAACAAAACAAAACAAAACAAAACAAAATAAAACAAAACAACAAAATAAAACAAAACAACAAAATAAAACAAAACAACAAAATAAAACAAAACAACAAAATAAAACAAAACAACAAAATAAAACAAAACAACAAAATAAAACAAAACAACAAAATAAAACAAAACAACAAAATAAAACAAAACACCAAAATAAAACAAAACAACAAAATAAAACACAACAACAAAATAAAACAAAACAACAAAATAAAACAAAACAACAAAATAAAACAAAACAACAAAATAAAACAAAACAACAAAATAAAACAAAACAACAAAATAAAACAAAACAAACAAAATAAAACAAAACAACAAAATAAAACAAAACAACAAAACAAAACAAAACAAAACAAAACAAAACAAAACAAAACAAAACAAAACAAAACAAAACAAAACAAAACAAAACAAAACAAAACAAAACAAAACAAAACAAAACAAAACAAAACAAAACAAAACAAAACAAAACAAAACAAAACAAAACAAAACAAAACAAAACAAAACAAAACAAAACAAAACAAAACAAAACAAAACAAAACAAAACAAAACAAAACAAAACAAAACAAAACAAAACAAAACAAAACAAAACAAAACAAAACAAAACAAAACAAAACAAAACAAAACAAAACAAAACAAAACAAAACAAAACAAAACAACAAAATAAAATGAAAATTAAATAAAATTAAATAAAATTAAATAAAATTAAATAAAATTAAATAAAATTAAATAAAATTAAATAAAATAAAAATGAAGTAAAAGGAAATAGAGGAAAATAAAGGACAGTAAAGTAAAAGAAAAATAGAGTAAAATAAAAATAAAAAAAAAGAAAGTGGAGTCGGAGACAACCCAGGTAGCTGAAATAAGCGGGACCAAATTAAGAAGGGAAGCATACGTAATCGGCAACCTCATCGACAGGGCTTGTAAGGATGGAGATAGGTGAGTGTCAGAGTCCGGGATTGGGCGTCCGTTGGGTCTATCAGCGTACCAAAGAACAGCTGAACAAAACAAAACAAAACAAAACAAAACAAAACAAAACAAAACAAAACAAAACAAAACAAAACAAAACAAAACAAAACAAAACAAAACAAAACAAAACAAAACAAAACAAAACAAAACAAAACAAAACAAAACAAAACAAAACAAAAACAAAACAACAAAATAAAACAAAACAACAAAATAAAACAAAACAACAAAATAAAACAAAACAACAAAATAAAACAAAACAACAAAACAAAACAAAACAACAAAATAAAACAAAACAACAAAATAAAACAAAACAACAAAATAAAACAAAACAACAAAATAAAACAAAACACCAAAATAAAACAAAACAACAAAATAAAACAAAACAACAAAATAAAACAAAACAACAAAATAAAACAAAACAACAAAATAAAACAAAACAAAACAAAATAAAACAAAACAACAAAATAAAACAAAACAACAAAACAAAACAAAACAACAAAATAAAACAAAACAACAAAATAAAACAAAACAACAAAACAAAACAAAACAAAACAAAACAAAACAAAACAAAACAAAACAAAACAAAACAAAACAAAACAAAACAAAACAAAACAAAACAAAACAAAACAAAACAAAACAAAACAAAACAAAACAAAAACAAAACAAAACAAAACAAAACAAAACAAAACAAAACAAAACAAAACAAAACAAAACAAAACAAAACAAAACAAAACAAAACAAAACAAAACAAAACAAAACAAAACAAAACAAAACAAAACAAAACAAAACAAAACAAAACAAAACAAAACAAAACAAAACAAAACAAAACAAAACAAAACAAAACAAAACAAAACAAAACAAAACAAAACAAAACAAAACAAAACAAAACAAAACAAAACAAAACAAAACAAAACAAAACAAAACAAAACAAAACAAAACAAAACAAAACAAAACAAAACAAAACAAAACAAAACAAAACAAAACAAAACAAAACAAAACAAAACAAAACAAAACAAAACAAAACAAAACAAAACAAAACAAAACAAAACAAAACAAAACAAAACAAAACAAAACAAAACAAAACAAAACAAAACAAAACAAAACAAAACAAAACAAAACAAAACAAAACAAAACAAAACAAAACAAAACAAAACAAAACAAAACAAAACAAAACAAAACAAAACAAAACAACAAAATAAAACAAAACAAAACAAAATAAAACAAAACAACAAAATAAAACAAAACAACAAAATAAAACAAAACAACAAAATAAAACAAAACAACAAAATAAAACAAAACAACAAAATAAAACAAAACAACAAAATAAAACAAAACAACAAAATAAAACAAAACAACAAAATAAAACAAAACACCAAAATAAAACAAAACAACAAAATAAAACAAAACAACAAAATAAAACAAAACAACAAAATAAAACAAAACAACAAAATAAAACAAAACAACAAAATAAAACAAAACAACAAAATAAAACAAAACAACAAAATAAAACAAAACAACAAAATAAAACAAAACAACAAAATAAAACAAAACAACAAAATAAAACAAAACAACAAAATAAAACAAAACAACAAAATAAAACAAAACAACAAAATAAAACAAAACAACAAAATAAAACAAAACAACAAAATAAAACAAAACAACAAAATAAAACAAAACAACAAAATAAAACAAGTAAGAAGGCTCTAGTCGAGACGGCTCGACTACGAGATACCCTGAACCCTGCAAAAAAATTAATATTCTTCTTCTTTACGCACGTATAGCGCGCGCTCTGCTAACCGCGCAGTTGCTGCCGACGGTTGGGGGTGGGATGGGCTATACTTTGAACGCTTATAACTCCATTTCTAGATAGACTATCTTCATGAAACTTTCAGAATATATTAATAGCATTTGAATTTGTCCGTTTGCCAAATCACAAGTCTCTAGTAGTTGAAATGCGTTTTTTTCAAATTGGGGGCGAAGGGGGCGTGGCATCTAAAATCTGAAAATTACAAAATCTGCGTATCCATAATATCTATCTAAATATATGAATTTGAAGTCTCTAGCTAAAACGGTGTAGAAGTTATGCTCAAAAAACGTAAAAAACGTAAACGAATTTTCGATTTTTTATCGATTATTAAGGAATGGGATGAGTTATCGAAAAAACAAAATAAACTTGTACAGCGTAACTAAGATACGAGTGTTCATGTAAAATTTCAGCTCTCTAGCTTTTGCAGTTTCCGAAATCTCGACGTTCATACGGACGGGCGGACGGACGGACGGACGGACGGACGGACGGACGGACGGACGGACAGACGGACAGGGCTATATCAACTTATTTTTTGTGCTGATCAAGAATATATATACTTTATGGGGTCTGCGACGTCTCCTTCTGCCTGTTACATACATTTTCACAAAAACATTATACCCTGAATTTCCATTTTCAATGGATTCAGGGTATAACAAAACAACAAAATAAAACAAAACAAAACAAAATAAAACAAAACAAAACAAAATAAAACAAAACAAAACAAAACAAAACAAAACAAAACAAAACAAAACAAAACAAAACAAAACAAAACAAAACAAAACAAAACAAAACAAAACAAAACAAAACAAAACAAAACAAAACAAAACAAAACAAAACAAAACAAAACAAAACAAAACAAAACAAAACAAAACAAAACAAAACAAAACAAAACAAAACAAAACAAAACAAAACAAAACAAAACAAAACAAAACAAAACAAAACAAAACAAAACAAAACAAAACAAAACAAAACAAAACAAAACAAAACAAAACAAAACAAAACAAAACAAAACAAAACAAAACAAAACAAAACAAAACAAAACAAAACAAAACAAAACAAAACAAAACAAAACAAAACAAAACAAAACAAAACAAAACAAAACAAAACAAAACAAAACAAAACAAAACAAAACAAAACAAAACAAAACAAAACAAAACAAAACAAAACAAAACAAAACAAAACAAAACAAAACAAAACAAAACAAAACAAAACAAAACAAAACAAAACAAAACAAAACAAAACAAAACAAAACAAAACAAAACAAAACAAAACAAAACAAAACAAAACAAAACAAAACAAAACAAAACAAAACAAAACAAAACAAAACAAAACAAAACAAAACAAAACAAAACAAAACAAAACAAAACAAAACAAAACAAAACAAAACAAAACAAAACAAAACAAAACAAAACAAAACAAAACAAAACAAAACAAAACAAAACAAAACAAAACAAAACAAAACAAAACAAAACAAAACAAAACAAAACAAAACAAAACAAAACAAAACAAAACAAAACAAAACAAAACAAAACAAAACAAAACAAAACAAAACAAAACAAAACAAAACAAAACAAAACAAAACAAAATAAAATAAAACAAAACAAAACAAAACAAAACAAAACAAAACAAAACAAAACAAAACAAAACAAAACAAAACAAAACAAAACAAAACAAAACAAAACAAAACAAAACAAAACAAAACAAAACAAAACAAAACAAAACAAAACAAAACAAAACAAAACAAAACAAAACAAAACAAAACAAAACAAAACAAAACAAAACAAAACAAAACAAAACAAAACAAAACAAAACAAAACAAAACAAAACAAAACAAAACAAAACAAAACAAAACAAAACAAAACAAAACAAAACAAAACAAAACAAAACAAAACAAAACAAAACAAAACAAAACAAAACAAAACAAAACAAAACAAAACAAAACAAAACAAAACAAAACAAAACAAAACAAAACAAAACAAAACAAAACAAAACAAAACAAAACAAAACAAAACAAAACAAAACAAAACAAAACAAAACAAAACAAAACAAAACAAAACAAAACAAAACAAAACAAAACAAAACAAAACAAAACAAAACAAAACAAAACAAAACAAAACAAAACAAAACAAAACAAAACAAAACAAAACAAAACAAAACAAAACAAAACAAAACAAAACAAAACAAAACAAAACAAAACAAAACAAAACAAAACAAAACAAAACAAAACAAAACAAAACAAAACAAAACAAAACAAAACAAAACAAAACAAAACAAAACAAAACAAAACAAAACAAAACAAAACAAAACAAAACAAAACAAAACAAAACAAAACAAAACAAAACAAAACAAAACAAAACAAAACAAAACAAAACAAAACAAAACAAAACAAAACAAAACAAAACAAAACAAAACAAAACAAAACAAAACAAAACAAAACAAAACAAAACAAAACAAAACAAAACAAAACAAAACAAAACAAAACAAAACAAAACAAAACAAAACAAAACAAAACAAAACAAAACAAAACAAAACAAAACAAAACAAAACAAAACAAAACAAAACAAAACAAAACAAAACAAAACAAAACAAAACAAAACAAAACAAAACAAAACAAAACAAAACAAAACAAAACAAAACAAAACAAAACAAAACAAAACAAAACAAAACAAAACAAAACAAAACAAAACAAAACAAAACAAAACAAAACAAAACAAAACAAAACAAAACAAAACAAAACAAAACAAAACAAAACAAAACAAAACAAAACAAAACAAAACAAAACAAAACAAAACAAAACAAAACAAAACAAAACAAAACAAAATAAAATAAAATAAAACAAAATAAAACAAAACAAAACAAAACAAAACAAAACAAAACAAAACAAAACAAAACAAAACAAAACAAAACAAAACAAAACAAAACAAAACAAAACAAAACAAAACAAAACAAAACAAAACAAAACAAAACAAAACAAAACAAAACAAAACAAAACAAAACAAAACAAAACAAAACAAAACAAAACAAAACAAAACAAAACAAAACAAAACAAAACAAAACAAAACAAAACAAAACAAAACAAAACAAAACAAAACAAAACAAAACAAAACAAAACAAAACAAAACAAAACAAAACAAAACAAAACAAAACAAAACAAAACAAAACAAAACAAAACAAAACAAAACAAAACAAAACAAAACAAAACAAAACAAAACAAAACAAAACAAAACAAAACAAAACAAAACAAAACAAAACAAAACAAAACAAAACAAAACAAAACAAAACAAAACAAAACAAAACAAAACAAAACAAAACAAAACAAAACAAAACAAAACAAAACAAAACAAAACAAAACAAAACAAAACAAAACAAAACAAAACAAAACAAAACAAAACAAAACAAAACAAAACAAAACAAAACAAAACAAAACAAAACAAAACAAAACAAAACAAAACAAAACAAAACAAAACAAAACAAAACAAAACAAAACAAAACAAAACAAAACAAAACAAAACAAAACAAAACAAAACAAAACAAAACAAAACAAAACAAAACAAAACAAAACAAAACAAAACAAAACAAAACAAAACAAAACAAAACAAAACAAAACAAAACAAAACAAAACAAAACAAAACAAAACAAAACAAAACAAAACAAAACAAAACAAAACAAAACAAAACAAAACAAAACAAAACAAAACAAAACAAAACAAAACAAAACAAAACAAAACAAAACAAAACAAAACAAAACAAAACAAAACAAAACAAAACAAAACAAAACAAAACAAAACAAAACAAAACAAAACAAAACAAAACAAAACAAAACAAAACAAAACAAAACAAAACAAAACAAAACAAAACAAAACAAAACAAAACAAAACAAAACAAAACAAAACAAAACAAAACAAAACAAAACAAAACAAAACAAAACAAAACAAAACAAAACAAAACAAAACAAAACAAAACAAAACAAAACAAAACAAAACAAAACAAAACAAAACAAAACAAAACAAAACAAAACAAAACAAAACAAAACAAAACAAAACAAAACAAAACAAAACAAAACAAAACAAAACAAAACAAAACAAAACAAAACAAAACAAAACAAAACAAAACAAAACAAAACAAAACAACAAAATAAAATGAAAATTAAATAAAATTAAATAAAATTAAATAAAATTAAATAAAATTAAAATGAAGTAAAAGGAAATAGAGGAAAATAAAGGACAGTAAAGTAAAAGAAAAATAGAGTAAAATAAAAATAAAAAAAAAGAAAGTGGAGTCGGAGACAACCCAGGTAGCTGAAATAAGCGGGACCAAATTAAGAAGGGAAGCATACGTAATCGGCAACCTCATCGACAGGGCTTGTAAGGATGGAGATAGGTGAGTGTCAGAGTCCGGGATTGGGCGTCCGTTGGGTCTATCAGCGTACCAAAGAACAGCTGAACAAAACAAAACAAAACAAAACAAAACAAAACAAAACAAAACAAAACAAAACAAAACAAAACAAAACAAAACAAAACAAAACAAAACAAAACAAAAACAAAACAACAAAATAAAACAAAACAACAAAATAAAACAAAACAACAAAATAAAACAAAACAACAAAATAAAACAAAACAACAAAATAAAACAAAACAACAAAATAAAACAAAACAACAAAATAAAACAAAACAACAAAATAAAACAAAACAACAAAATAAAACAAAACAACAAAATAAAACAAAACAACAAAATAAAACAAAACAAAACAAAACAAAACAAAACAAAACAAAACAAAACAAAACAAAACAAAACAAAACAAAACAAAACAAAACAAAACAAAACAAAACAAAACAAAACAAAACAAAACAAAACAAAACAAAACAAAACAAAACAAAACAAAACAAAACAAAACAAAACAAAACAAAACAAAACAAAACAAAACAAAACAAAACAAAACAAAACAAAACAAAACAAAACAAAACAAAACAAAACAAAACAAAACAAAACAAAACAAAACAAAACAAAACAAAACAAAACAAAACAAAACAAAACAAAACAAAACAAAACAAAACAAAACAAAACAAAACAAAACAAAACAAAACAAAACAAAACAAAACAAAACAAAACAAAACAAAACAAAACAAAACAAAACAAAACAAAACAAAACAAAACAAAACAAAACAAAACAAAACAAAACAAAACAAAACAAAACAAAACAAAACAAAACAAAACAAAACAAAACAAAACAAAACAAAACAAAACAAAACAAAACAAAACAAAACAAAACAAAACAAAACAAAACAAAACAAAACAAAACAAAACAAAACAAAACAAAACAAAACAAAACAAAACAAAACAAAACAAAACAAAACAAAACAAAACAAAACAAAACAAAACAAAACAAAACAAAACAAAACAAAACAAAACAAAACAAAACAAAACAAAACAAAACAAAACAAAACAAAACAAAACAAAACAAAACAAAACAAAACAAAACAAAACAAAACAAAACAAAACAAAACAAAACAAAACAAAACAAAACAAAACAAAACAAAACAAAACAAAACAAAACAAAACAAAACAAAACAAAACAAAACAAAACAAAACAAAACAAAACAAAACAAAACAAAACAAAACAAAACAAAACAAAACAAAACAAAACAAAACAAAACAAAACAAAACAAAACAAAACAAAACAAAACAAAACAAAACAAAACAAAACAAAACAAAACAAAACAAAACAAAACAAAACAAAACAAAACAAAACAAAACAAAACAAAACAAAACAAAACAAAACAAAACAAAACAAAACAAAACAAAACAAAACAAAACAAAACAAAACAAAACAAAACAAAACAAAACAAAACAAAACAAAACAAAACAAAACAAAACAAAACAAAACAAAACAAAACAAAACAAAACAAAACAAAACAAAACAAAACAAAACAAAACAAAACAAAACAAAACAAAACAAAACAAAACAAAACAAAACAAAACAAAACAAAACAAAACAAAACAAAACAAAACAAAACAAAACAAAACAAAACAAAACAAAACAAAACAAAACAAAACAAAACAAAACAAAACAAAACAAAACAAAACAAAACAAAACAAAACAAAACAAAACAAAACAAAACAAAACAAAACAAAACAAAACAAAACAAAACAAAACAAAACAAAACAAAACAAAACAAAACAAAACAAAACAAAACAAAACAAAACAACAAAATAAAATGAAAATTAAATAAAATTAAATAAAATTAAATAAAATTAAATAAAATTAAATAAAATTAAATAAAATTAAATAAAATAAAAATGAAGTAAAAGGAAATAGAGGAAAATAAAGGACAGTAAAGTAAAAGAAAAATAGAGTAAAATAAAAATAAAAAAAAAGAAAGTGGAGTCGGAGACAACCCAGGTAGCTGAAATAAGCGGGACCAAATTAAGAAGGGAAGCATACGTAATCGGCAACCTCATCGACAGGGCTTGTAAGGATGGAGATAGGTGAGTGTCAGAGTCCGGGATTGGGCGTCCGTTGGGTCTATCAGCGTACCAAAGAACAGCTGAACAAAACAAAACAAAACAAAACAAAACAAAACAAAACAAAACAAAACAAAACAAAACAAAACAAAACAAAACAAAAACAAAACAACAAAATAAAACAAAACAACAAAATAAAACAAAACAACAAAATAAAACAAAACAACAAAATAAAACAAAACAACAAAATAAAACAAAACAACAAAATAAAACAAAACAACAAAATAAAACAAAACAACAAAATAAAACAAAACAACAAAATAAAACAAAACAACAAAATAAAACAAAACAACAAAATAAAACAAAACACCAAAATAAAACAAAACAACAAAATAAAACAAAACAACAAAATAAAACAAAACAACAAAATAAAACAAAACAACAAAATAAAACAAAACAACAAAATAAAACAAAACAACAAAATAAAACAAAACAACAAAATAAAACAAAACAACAAAATAAAACAAAACAACAAAATAAAACAAAACAACAAAATAAAACAAAACAAAACAAAATAAAACAAAACAAAACAAAACAAAACAAAACAAAACAAAACAAAACAAAACAAAACAAAACAAAACAAAACAAAACAAAACAAAACAAAACAAAACAAAACAAAACAAAACAAAACAAAACAAAACAAAACAAAACAAAACAAAACAAAACAAAACAAAACAAAACAAAACAAAACAAAACAAAACAAAACAAAACAAAACAAAACAAAACAAAACAAAACAAAACAAAACAAAACAAAACAAAACAAAACAAAACAAAACAAAACAAAACAAAACAAAACAAAACAAAACAAAACAAAACAAAACAAAACAAAACAAAACAAAACAAAACAAAACAAAACAAAACAAAACAAAACAAAACAAAGTAAAACAAAACAAAACAAAACAAAACAAAACAAAACAAAACAAAACAAAACAAAACAAAACAAAACAAAACAAAACAAAACAAAACAAAACAAAACAAAACAAAACAAAACAACAAAATAAAATGAAAATTAAATAAAATTAAATAAAATTAAATAAAATTAAATAAAATTAAATAAAATTAAATAAAATTAAATAAAATTAAATAAAATAAAAATGAAGTAAAAGGAAATAGAGGAAAATAAAGGACAGTAAAGTAAAAGAAAAATAGAGTAAAATAAAAATAAAAAAAAAGAAAGTGGAGTCGGAGACAACCCAGGTAGCTGAAATAAGCGGGACCAAATTAAGAAGGGAAGCATACGTAATCGGCAACCTCATCGACAGGGCTTGTAAGGATGGAGATAGGTGAGTGTCAGAGTCCGGGATTGGGCGTCCGTTGGGTCTATCAGCGTACCAAAGAACAGCTGAACAAAACAAAACAAAACAAAACAAAACAAAACAAAACAAAACAAAACAAAACAAAACAAAACAAAACAAAACAAAACAAAACAAAACAAAACAAAACAAAACAAAAACAAAACAACAAAATAAAACAAAACAACAAAATAAAACAAAACAACAAAATAAAACAAAACAACAAAATAAAACAAAACAACAAAATAAAACAAAACAACAAAATAAAACAAAACAACAAAATAAAACAAAACAACAAAATAAAACAAAACAACAAAATAAAACAAAACAACAAAATAAAACAAAACAACAAAATAAAACAAAACACCAAAATAAAACAAAACAACAAAATAAAACAAAACAACAAAATAAAACAAAACAACAAAATAAAACAAAACAACAAAATAAAACAAAACAACAAAATAAAACAAAACAACAAAATAAAACAAAACAACAAAATAAAACAAAACAACAAAATAAAACAAAACAACAAAATAAAACAAAACAACAAAATAAAACAAAACAAAACAAAATAAAACAAAACAAAACAAAACAAAACAAAACAAAACAAAACAAAACAAAACAAAACAAAACAAAACAAAACAAAACAAAACAAAACAAAACAAAACAAAACAAAACAAAACAAAACAAAACAAAACAAAACAAAACAAAACAAAACAAAACAAAACAAAACAAAACAAAACAAAACAAAACAAAACAAAACAAAACAAAACAAAACAAAACAAAACAAAACAAAACAAAACAAAACAAAACAAAACAAAACAAAACAAAACAAAACAAAACAAAACAAAACAAAACAAAACAAAACAAAACAAAACAAAACAAAACAAAACAAAACAAAACAAAACAAAACAAAACAAAACAAAACAAAACAAAACAAAACAAAACAAAACAAAACAAAACAAAACAAAACAAAACAAAACAAAACAAAACAAAACAAAACAAAACAAAACAAAACAAAACAAAACAAAACAAAACAAAACAAAACAAAACAAAACAAAACAAAACAAAACAAAACAAAACAAAACAAAACAAAACAAAACAAAACAAAACAAAACAAAACAAAACAAAACAAAACAAAACAAAACAAAACAAAACAAAACAAAACAAAACAAAACAAAACAAAACAAAACAAAACAAAACAAAACAAAACAAAACAAAACAAAACAAAACAAAACAAAACAAAACAAAACAAAACAAAACAAAACAAAACAACAAAATAAAATGAAAATTAAATAAAATTAAATAAAATTAAATAAAATTAAATAAAATTAAATAAAATTAAATAAAATTAAATAAAATAAAAATGAAGTAAAAGGAAATAGAGGAAAATAAAGGACAGTAAAGTAAAAGAAAAATAGAGTAAAATAAAAATAAAAAAAAAGAAAGTGGAGTCGGAGACAACCCAGGTAGCTGAAATAAGCGGGACCAAATTAAGAAGGGAAGCATACGTAATCGGCAACCTCATCGACAGGGCTTGTAAGGATGGAGATAGGTGAGTGTCAGAGTCCGGGATTGGGCGTCCGTTGGGTCTATCAGCGTACCAAAGAACAGCTGAACAAAACAAAACAAAACAAAACAAAACAAAACAAAACAAAACAAAACAAAACAAAACAAAACAAAACAAAACAAAACAAAACAAAACAAAACAAAACAAAACAAAACAAAACAAAACAAAACAAAACAAAACAAAACAAAACAAAACAAAACAAAACAAAACAAAACAAAACAAAACAAAACAAAACAAAACAAAACAAAACAAAACAAAACAAAACAAAACAAAACAAAACAAAACAAAACAAAACAAAACAAAACAAAACAAAACAAAACAAAACAAAACAAAACAAAACAAAACAAAACAAAACAAAACAAAACAAAACAAAACAAAACAAAACAAAACAAAACAAAACAAAACAAAACAAAACAAAACAAAACAAAACAAAACAAAACAAAACAAAACAAAACAAAACAAAACAAAACAAAACAAAACAACAAAATAAAACAAAACAACAAAATAAAACAAAACAACAAAATAAAACAAAACAACAAAATAAAACAAAACAACAAAATAAAACAAAACAAAACAAAACAAAACAAAACAAAACAAAACAAAACAAAACAAAACAAAACAAAACAAAACAAAACAAAACAAAACAAAACAAAACAAAACAAAACAAAACAAAACAAAACAAAACAAAACAAAACAAAACAAAACAAAACAAAACAAAACAAAACAAAACAAAACAAAACAAAACAAAACAAAACAAAACAAAACAAAACAAAACAAAACAAAACAAAACAAAACAAAACAAAACAAAACAAAACAAAACAAAACAAAACAAAACAAAACAAAACAAAACAAAACAAAACAAAACAAAACAAAACAAAACAAAACAAAACAAAACAAAACAAAACAAAACAAAACAAAACAAAACAAAACAAAACAAAACAAAACAAAACAAAACAAAACAAAACAAAACAAAACAAAACAAAACAAAACAAAACAAAACAAAACAAAACAAAACAAAACAAAACAAAACAAAACAAAACAAAACAAAACAAAACAAAACAAAACAAAACAAAACAAAACAAAACAAAACAAAACAAAACAAAACAAAACAAAACAAAACAAAACAAAACAAAACAAAACAAAACAAAACAAAACAAAACAAAACAAAACAAAACAAAACAAAACAAAACAAAACAAAAACAAAACAACAAAATAAAACAAAACAACAAAATAAAACAAAACAACAAAATAAAACAAAACAACAAAATAAAACAAAACAACAAAATAAAACAAAACAACAAAATAAAACAAAACAACAAAATAAAACAAAACAACAAAATAAAACAAAACAACAAAATAAAACAAAACAACAAAATAAAACAAAACACCAAAATAAAACAAAACAACAAAATAAAACAAAACAACAAAATAAAACAAAACAACAAAATAAAACAAAACAACAAAATAAAACAAAACAACAAAATAAAACAAAACAACAAAATAAAACAAAACAACAAAATAAAACAAAACAACAAAATAAAACAAAACAACAAAATAAAACAAAACAACAAAATAAAACAAAACAACAAAATAAAACAAAACAACAAAATAAAACAAAACAACAAAATAAAACAAAACAACAAAATAAAACAAAACAACAAAATAAAACAAGTAAGAAGGCTCTAGTCGAGACGGCTCGACTACGAGATACCCTGAACCCTGCAAAAAAATTAATATTCTTCTTCTTTACGCACGTATAGCGCGCGCTCTGCTAACCGCGCAGTTGCTGCCGACGGTTGGGGGTGGGATGGGCTATACTTTGAACGCTTATAACTCCATTTCTAGATAGACTA
>JAWNPR010000026.1:0-2500 GCA_035047405.1 Drosophila stalkeri | reverse complement strand
AACAAAACAAAACAAAACAAAACAAAACAAAACAAAACAAAACAAAACAAAACAAAACAAAACAAAACAAAACAAAACAAAACAAAACAAAACAAAACAAAACAAAACAAAACAAAACAAAACAAAACAAAACAAAACAAAACAAAACAAAACAAAACAAAACAAAACAAAACAAAACAAAACAAAACAAAACAAAACAAAACAAAACAAAACAAAACAAAACAAAACAAAACAAAACAAAACAAAACAAAACAAAACAAAACAAAACAAAACAAAACAAAACAAAACAAAACAAAACAAAACAAAACAAAACAAAACAAAACAAAACAAAACAAAACAAAACAAAACAAAACAAAACAAAACAAAACAAAACAAAACAAAACAAAACAAAACAAAACAAAACAAAACAAAACAAAACAAAACAAAACAAAACAAAACAAAACAAAACAAAACAAAACAAAACAAAACAAAACAAAACAAAACAAAACAAAACAAAACAAAACAAAACAAAACAAAACAAAACAAAACAAAACAAAACAAAACAAAACAAAACAAAACAAAACAAAACAAAACAAAACAAAACAAAACAAAACAAAACAAAACAAAACAAAACAAAACAAAACAAAACAAAACAAAACAAAACAAAACAAAACAAAACAAAACAAAACAAAACAAAACAAAACAAAACAAAACAAAACAAAACAAAACAAAACAAAACAAAACAAAACAAAACAAAACAAAACAAAACAAAACAAAACAAAACAAAACAAAACAAAACAAAACAAAACAAAACAAAACAAAACAAAACAAAACAAAACAAAACAAAACAAAACAAAACAAAACAAAACAAAACAAAACAAAACAAAACAAAACAAAACAAAACAAAACAAAACAAAACAAAACAAAACAAAACAAAACAACAAAACAAAACAAAACAAAACAAAACAAAACAAAACAAAACAAAACAAAACAAAACAAAACAAAACAAAACAAAACAAAACAAAACAAAACAAAACAAAACAAAACAAAACAAAACAAAACAAAACAAAACAAAACAAAACAAAACAAAACAAAACAAAACAAAACAAAACAAAACAAAACAAAACAAAACAAAACAAAACAAAACAAAACAAAACAAAACAAAACAAAACAAAACAAAACAAAACAAAACAAAACAAAACAAAACAAAACAAAACAAAACAAAACAAAACAAAACAAAACAAAACAAAACAAAACAAAACAAAACAAAACAAAACAAAACAAAACAAAACAAAACAAAACAAAACAAAACAAAACAAAACAAAACAAAACAAAACAACAAAATAAAACAAAACAAAACAAAAAAAAAAAACAAAACAAAACAACAAAATAAAACAAAACAAAACAAAACAAAACAAAACAAAACAAAACAAAACAAAACAAAACAAAACAAAACAAAACAAAACAAAACAAAACAAAACAAAACAAAACAAAACAAAACAAAACAAAACAAAACAAAACAAAACAAAACAAAACAAAACAAAACAAAACAAAACAAAACAAAACAAAACAAAACAAAACAAAACAAAACAAAACAAAACAAAACAAAACAAAACAACAAAACAAAACAAAACAAAACAAAACAAAACAAAACAAAACAAAACAAAACAAAACAAAACAAAACAAAACAAAACAAAACAAAACAAAACAAAACAAAACAAAACAAAACAAAACAAAACAAAACAAAACAAAACAAAACAAAACAAAACAAAACAAAACAAAACAAAACAAAACAACAAAATAAAACAAAACAACAAAATAAAACAAAACAACAAAATAAAACAAAACAACAAAATAAAACAAAACAACAAAATAAAACAAAACAAAAACAAAACACAAACAAAACAAAACAAAACAAAACAAAACAAAACAAAACAAAACAAAACAAAACAAAACAAAACAAAACAAAACAAAACAAAACAAAACAAAACAAAACAAAACAAAACAAAACAAAACAAAACAAAACAAAACAAAACAAAACAAAACAAAACAAAACAAAACAAAACAAAACAAAACAAAACAAAACAAAACAAAACAAAACAAAACAACAAAACAAAACAAAACAACAAAACAAAACAAAACAAAACAAAACAAAACAAAACAAAACAAAACAAAACAAAACAAAACAAAACAAAACAAAACAAAACAAAACAAAACAAAACAAAACAAAACAAAACAAAACAAAACAAAACAAAACAAAACAAAACAAAACAAAACAAAACAAAACAAAACAAAACAAAACAAAACAAAACAAAACAAAACAAAACAAAACAAAACAAAACAAAACAAAACAAAACAAAACAAAACAAAACAAAACAAAACAAAACAAAACAAAACAAAACAAAACAAAACAAAACAAAACAAAACAAAACAAAACAAAACAAAACAAAACAAAACAAAACAAAACAAAACAAAACAAAACAAAACAAAACAAAACAAAACAAAACAAAACAAAACAAAA
>JAWNPR010000025.1:0-133713 GCA_035047405.1 Drosophila stalkeri | reverse complement strand
TGTTAATAATAAAGATTTTTTATTGTGACTGGCTGGCCTTACTGCTATTTGCAAAATATAAGACCTAATAATTCTCAAATGGTTATAAGCTTAGCACGAGTAGTAGTTGCAATCATTTGTCGATGATTATTAAAGCATTACATTTTTTTTTATCATTTCAAATTTTTAGTGTCATTTCTAGTTGGAATTTTATGGTAACATGTTTTCAGTGTTAATATTTTGGTGCATGTTAATAATAAAGATTTTTTATTGTGACTGGCTGGCCTTACTGCTATTTGCAAAATATAAGACCAAATAATTCTCAAATGGTTATAGCTTAGCACGAGTAGTAGTTGCAATCATTTGTCGATGATTATTAAAGCATTACATTTTTTTTTATCATTTCAAATTTTTAGTGTCATTTCTAGTTGGAATTTTATGGTAACATGTTTTCAGTGTTAATATTTTGGTGCATGTTAATAATAAAGATTTTTTTTATTGTGACTGGCTGGCCTTACTGCTATTTGCAAAATATAAGACCTAATAATTCTCAAATGGTTATAGCCTAGCACGAGTAGTAGTTGCCATCATTTGTCGATGATTATTAAAGTATTACATTTTTTTTATCATTTCAAATTTTAAGTGTCATTTCTAGTTGGAATTTTATGGTAACATGTTTTCAGTGTTAATATTTTGGTGCATGTTAATAATAAAGATTTTTTATTGTAACTGGCTGGCCTTACTGCTACTTGCAAAATATAAGTCCTAATAATTCTCAAATGGTTATAGCTTAGCACGAGTAGTAGTTGCAATCATTTGTCGATGATTATTAAAGTATTACATTTTTTTTATCATTTCAAATTTTTAGTGTCATTTCTAGTTGGAATTTTATAGTAACATGTTTTCAGTGTTAATATTTTGGAACATGTTAATAATAAAGATTTTTTTATTGTGACTGGCTGGCCTTACTGCTATTTGCAAAATATAAGACCAAATAATTCTCAAATGGTTATAGCTTAGCACGAGTAGTAGTTGCAATCATTTGTCGATGATTATTAAAGTATTACATTTTTTTTTATCATTTCAAATTTTTAGTGTCATTTCTAGTTGGAATTTTATGGTAACATGTTTTCAGTGTTAATATTTTGGTGCATGTTAATAATAAAGATTTTTTTATTGTGACTGGCTGGCCATTACTGCTATTTGCAAAATATAGAGACCTAATAATTCGTCAAATAGTTATATGCTTAGCACGATGTAGTAGTTGTCAATCATTTGTCGATGATTATTACAGTATTACATTTTTTTACTTTATCATTTCAAATTTTTAAGTGTCATTTCTAGTTGGAATTATTATGAGTAACATGTTTTCAGTGTTAAATATTTTGGTGCATGTTAATAATAAAGATATTCTTATATGTAACTGAGCTGAGCCTTACTGCTACTTGCAAAATATAAGTCCTAACTAATTCTCAAATGGTTATAGCCTAGCACGAGTAGTAGTTGCAATCATTTGTCGATGATTATTAAAGTATTACATTTTTTTTTATCATTTCAAATTTTTAGTGTCATTTCTAGTTGGAATTTTATAGTAACATGTTTTCAGTGTTAATATTTTGGAATATGTTAATAATAAAGATTTTTTTATTGTGACTGGCTGGCCTTACTGCTATTTGCAAAATATAAGACCAAATAATTCTCAAATGGTTATAGCTTAGCACGAGTAGTAGTTGCAATCATTTGTCGATGATTATTAAAGCATTACATTTTTTTTATCATTTCAAATTTTTAGTGTCATTTCTAGTTGGAATTTTATGGTAACATGTTTTCAGTGTTAATATTTTGGTGCATGTTAATAATAAAGATTTTTTTATTGTGACTGACTGGCCTTACTGCTATTTGCAAAATATAAGACCTAATAATTCTCAAATGGTTATAGCTTAGCACGAGTAGTAGTTGCAATCATTTGTCGATGATTATTAAAGTATTACATTTTTTTATCATTTCAAATTTTAAGTGTCATTTCTAGTTGGAATTTTATGGTAACATGTTTTCAGTGTTAATATTTTGGTGCATGTTAATAATAAAGATTTTTATTGTAACTGGCTGGCCTTACTACTACTTGCAAAATATAAGTCCTAATAATTCTCAAATGGTTATAGCCTAGCACGAGTAGTATTTGCAATCATTTGTCGATGATTATTAAAGTATTACATTTTTTTTTATCATTTCAAATTTTTAGTGTCATTTCTAGTTGGAATTTTATAGTAACATGTTTTCAGTGTTAATATTTTGGAGCATGTTAATAATAAAGATTTTATTATTATAACTGGCTGGCCTTACTGCAAGTTATTTGCAAAATATAAGACCTAATAATTCTCAAATGGTTATAGCTTAGCACGAGTAGTAGTTGCAATCATTTGTCGATGATTATTAAAGTATTACATTTTTTTTCATTTCAAATTTTTAGTGCCATTTCTCACAGTTGGATTTTTTTAGTAACATGTTAATATTTTGGTGATTGTTAAAAAATTATTATGAACCCTTAGGATATCCGCTGGTGCTTGTTAATAATAAAGATTTTTTTATTGTAACTGGCTGGCCTTACTGCTATTTGCAAAATATAAGACCTAATAATTCTCAAATGAATTTAGCTTAGCACGAGTAGTAGTAGCAATAATTTGTCGATAATTATGAAAGTATTAGTTTTTTTTTTTTTTTTATTTATTTTCAAATTTTCAATGTCCTTTGAAATTGGAAAAAAAAAAAAAAATTTTATTTCACTAGCATATACTGCTATTTGCAAAATATAAGACCTAATAACTCTCAAATGGTTATAGCTTAGCACGAGTAGTAGTTGCAATCATTTGTCGATGATTATTAAAGTATTACATTTTTTTTTTCATTTCAAATTTTTAGTGTCATTTCTAGTTGGATTTTTATAGTTAAATGTTTTCAGTGTTAATATTTTGGTGCTTGTTAATAATAAAGATTTTTTTATTGTAACTATCTACTGCTATTTGCAAAATATAAGACTTAATAATTCTCAAATGGTTATAGCTTAGCACGAGTAGTAGTAGCAACCATTCGTCGATAATAATTAAAGTTTCAAATCTTTTTTTTTCATTTCAAATTTTCAATGGGATTTTTATTTTTAACTTTTTATATTTTCAGTGGTGATATTTTAGTGCTTGTTTTTTTTTTTTTTTAATTTATTGAAATTGGTTGAAACTATAAGGTTTTGAATCAAATAAAGATTTTATTATTATAACTGGCTGCTGGCCTTACTGCTATTTGCAAAATATAAGACCTAATAATTCTCAAATGGTTATAGCTTAGCACGAGTAGTAGTAGCAATAATTTGTCGATAATTATGAAAGTATATGTTTTTTTTTTTTTTTTTAATTATATCAAATTTTCAATGTCCTTTGAATTGGATTTTATTTCACTAGCATTTTTTCAGTGGTAGTATTTTGGTGATTGTTTCTTTTTTTTTCTTTTAATTAATAGAACCAATTTGAGCTAATAAGGTTTCGAATCAAATAAAGATTTTTTTATTGTAACTAGCTGGCCTTACTGCTATTTGCAAACTATCGGACCTAATAATTCTGAAATGGCTATAGCTTAGCACGAGTAGTAGTAGCAACCATTCGTCGATAATTATTAAAGTTTTAAATCTTTTTTTTTTTTCATTTCAAATTTTCAATGGATTTTATTTAACTTTTTTGTTTTCAGTGGTTATATTTTGGTGCTTGTTTCTTTTTTTCTTTTAATTAATAGAATTAGTTTGAGCTAATAAGCTTTTGAATCAAATAAAGATTTTATTATTATAACTGGCTGGCCTTACTGCTATTTGCAAAATATAAGACCTAATAATTCTCAAATGGTTATAGCTTAGCACGAGTAGTAGTTGCAATCATTTGTCGATGATTATTAAAGTATTACATTTTTTTTTTCATTTCAAATTTTTAGTGTCATTTCTAGTTGGATTTTTATAGTTAAATGTTTTCAGTGTTAATATTTTGGTGCTTGTTAATAATAAAGATTTTTTTATTGTAACTATCTACTGCTATTTGCAAAATATAAGACCTAATAATTCTCAAATGGTTATAGCTTAGCACGAGTAGTAGTAGCAACCATTCGTCGATGATTATTAAAGTTTTAAATTTTTTTTTTTTTCATTTCAAATTTTCAGTGGCATTTCTATTTGGAACTTTTTGGTAACATGTTTTCGGTGGTTATATTTTGGTGCTTGTTTTTTTTTTCTTTTTTTTTAGGATTTGGTTGGGCCAAAAAGTTTTTGAATCAAATAAAGATTTTATTTATTATAACTGGCTGGCCTTACTGCTCCCCTTCTTTTTTATTTTTTTATACATTTTCACCTTTTTTTATTTCCTCTTTTTTCTCAATTTGCAAAATATAAGACCTAATAATTCTCAAATGGTTATAGCTTAGCACGAGTAGTAGTGCAATAATTTGTCGATAATTATGAAAGTATTAAATTTTTTTTATATCAAATTTTCAATGTCCTTGAATTGGATTTATTTCACTGCATTTTTCAGTGACGTACATTTGCGAAATATAAGACCTAATACCCCTAAATGGTTATAGCTTAGCACGAGTGTGTGCAATCATTTGTCGATGATTATTAAAGTATTACATTTTTTTTATCATTTCAAATTTTTAGTGTCATTTCTAGTTGGAATTTTATAGTAACATGTTTTCAGTGTTAATATTTTGGTGCATGTTAATAATAAAAATTTTTTTATTGTAACTGGCTGGCCTTACTGCTATTTGCAAAATATAAGTCCTAATAATTCTCAAATGGCTATAGCCTAGCACGAGTAGTAGTTGCAATCATTTGTCGATAATTATGATAGTATTAAATTTTTTTTTTTTATATCAAATTTTCAATGTCCTTGTAATTGGATTTTATTTAACTAGCATTTTTTCAGTGACAATATTTTGGAGCATGTTAATAATAAAGATTTTTTTATTGTGACTGGCTGGCCTTACTTTCGCTATTTCGCGAAATATAAGACCAAATAATTCTCAAATGGTTATAGCTTAGCACGAGTAGTAGTTGCAATCATTTGTCGATGATTATTAAAGTATTACATTTTTTTTTATCATTTCAAATTTTTAGTGTCATTTCTAGTTGGAATTTTATGGTAACATGTTTTCAGTGTTAATATTTTGGTGCATGTTAATAATAAAGATTTTTTTTTATTGTGACTGGCTGGCCTTACTGCTATTTGCAAAATATAAGACCTAATAATTCTCAAATGGTTATAGCTTAGCACGAGTAGTAGTTGCAATCATTTGTCGATGATTATTAAAGTATTACATTTTTTTTATCATTTCAAATTTTTAGTGTCATTTCTAGTTGGAATTTTATGGTAACATGTTTTCAGTGTTAATATTTTGGTGCATGTTAATAATAAAGATTTTTTTATTGTGACTGGCTGGCCTTACTGCTACTTGCAAAATATAAGACCTAATAATTCTCAAATGGCTATAGCCTAGCACGAGTAGTAGTTGCAATCATTTGTCGATAATTATGAAAGTATTAAATTTTTTTTTATCATTTCAAATTTTCAATGTCCTTTCTAATTGGATTTTATTGTAACTAGCATTTTTTCAGTGGTAATATTTTGGTGCATGTTATCTGTTTTTCTTTTAATTAATAGAATTAGTTTGAGTTAATAAGGGTTTGTATAATAAAGATTTTTTTTATTGTAACTGGCTGACCATACTGCTATTTGCAAAATATAAGTCCTAATAATTCTCAAATGGTTATAGCCTAGCACGAGTAGTAGTTGCAATCATTTGTCGATGATTATTAAAGTATTACATTTTTATTTTATCATTTCAAATTTTTAGTGTCATTTCTAGTTGGAATTTTATAGTAACATGTTTTCAGTGTTAATATTTTGGTGCATGTTAATAATAAAGATTTTTTATTGTAACTGGCTGGCCTTACTGCTATTTGCAAAATATAAGACCTACTAATTCTCAAATGGCTTTAGCTTAGCACGAGTAGTAGTAGCAACCATTTGTCTATAACTATGAAAGTATTAAATTTTTTTTTTATTTCAAATTTTCAATGTCCTTGTAATTGGATTTTATTTAACTCATTTTTCAGTGACAATATTTTGGTGATTTTTTCTGTTTTTCTTTTAATTAATAGAATTAGTTTGAGTTAATAAGGGTTTGTATCAAATAAAGATTTTTTTATTGTAACTGGCTGACCTTACTGCTATTTGCGAAATATAAGACCAAATAATTCTCAAATGGTTATAGCTTAGCACGAGTAGTAGTTGCAATCATTTGTCGATAATTATAAAATTATTACACTTTTTTTTTTCATTTCAAATTTTTAGTGTATTTCTAGTTGGAATTTTATGGTAACATGTTTTCAGTGGTAATATTTTGGTGCATGTTTCTTTTTTTCTTTTAATTAATAGAATTAGTTTGAGCTAATAAGCTTTTGAATCAAATAAAGATTTTTTTATTGTAACTGGCTGGCCTTACTGCTATTTGCAAAATATAAGTCCTAATAATTCTCAAATGGTTATAGCCTAGCACGAATAGTAGTTGCCATCATTTGTCGATGATTATTAAAGTATTACATTTTTTTTATCATTTCAAATTTTTAGTGTCATTTCTAGTTGGATTTTTTTAGTAACATGTTTTCAGTGTTAATATTTTGATGCTTGTTATAATAAAGATTTTTTATTGTAACTGGCTGGCCTTACTGCTATTTGCAAAATATAAGACCTACTAATTCTCAAATGGTTTTAGCTTAGCACGAGTAGTAGTAGCAACCATTTGTTTATAACTATGAAATATTAAATATTTTTTTCTTCATTTCAAATTTTCAATGTCCTAATGATTTTATTTAACTAGCATATTTTCAGTGGTGATATTTTGGTGCTTGTTTCTTTTTTCTTTTAATTAATAGAATTAGTTTGAGCTAATAAGCTTTTGAATCAAATAAAGATTTTATTATTATAACTGGCTGGCCTTACTACTATTTGCGAAATATAAGACCAAATAATTCTCAAATGGTTATAGCTTAGCACGAGTAGTAGTTGCAATCATTTGTCTATGATTATTAAAGTATTACATTTTTTTTATCATTTCAAATTTTTAGTGTCATTTCTAGTTAGAATTTTTTAGTAACATGTTTTCAGTGTTAATATTTTGGTGCATGTTAAAAAATTTTTATTGTAACTGGCTGGCCTTACTGGTATTTGCAAAATATAAGACCTAATAATTCTCAAATGGTTATAGCTTAGCACGAGTAGTAGTAGCAATAATTTTTCGATAATTATGAAATTATTAAATCTTTTTTTTTTCATTTCAAATTTTCAATGGATTTTATTTAACTTTTTTATTTTCAGTGGTGATATTTTGGTGCTTGTTTCTTTTTTCTTTTAATTAATAGAATTAGTTTGAGCTAAAAAGCTTTTGAATCAAATAAAGATTTTATTATTATAACTGGCTGGCCTTACTCTATGCAACATAAGACCTAACAATTCTCAAATGGTTATAGCTTAGCACGAGTAGTAGTAGCAATAATTTGTCGATAATTATGAAAGTATTAAATGTTTTTTTTTTTTTTTATATCAAATTTTCAATGTCCTTTGAATTGGATTTTATTTCACTAGCATTTTTTCAGTGGTAATATTTTGGTGATTGTTTCTTTTTTTCTTTTAATTAATAGAATTAGTTTGAGTTAATAAGGGTTTGTATCAAATAAAGATTTTTTATTATAACTATAGCTTACCACCAGCAGTAGTTGCAATCATTTGTTGATAATTATTGTAGTATTAAATCTGTTCTTTTTGTTTCATTTCAAACTTTCAATGTACTTTTAATTGGACTTTATTTCTCTAGCATTTTTTCAGTGGTAATATTTTGGTGCTTGTTTCTTTTTATACCCTGAACCCATTGAAAATGCGAATTCAGGGTATAATGCTTTTGTGAAAATGTATGTAACAGGCAAAAGGAGACGTCGCAGACCCCATAAAGTATATATATTCTTGATCAGCACAGAAAAATAAGTTGATATAGCCCTGTCCGTCTGTCTGTCCGTCCGTCCGTCCGTCCGTCCGTCCGTCCGTATGAACGTCGAGATTTCGGAAACTACAAAAGCTAGAGAGCTGAAATTTTACATGAACACCCGTATCTTAGTTACGCAGTACAAGTTTATTTTGTTTTCGTTTACGTTTTTTAGGTTTTTTGTACATAACTTCTACACCGTTTTGGCTATAGATTTCAAATTTGTATATTTAGATAGATATTATGGATACGCAGATTTTGTAATTTTCAGATTTTAGATGCCACGCCCCCTTCGCCCCCAATTTGAAAAAAAACGTGTTTCAAATACTAGAGACTTGTAATTTGGCAATCGGATAAATTTGAATGCTATTAATATATTCTAAAAGTTTCATTAAGATAGTCTATCTAGAAATGGAGTTATAGGCGTTTAAAATAAGCCCATCCCACCCCCAACCGTCGGCAGCAACTGCGCGGTTAACAGAGCGTGCGCTACACGTGCATAAAGAAGAAGAATATTAATTTTTTTTTCAGGGTTCAGGGTATCTCGTAGTCGAGCCGTCTCGACTAGAGCCTTCTTAGTTGTTTTTTTTCTTTTTTTTTAATTAATAGAATTAGTTTGAGCTAATAAGCTTTTGAATCAAATAAAGATTTTTTATTGTAACTGGCTGGCCTTACTGCTATTTGCAAAATATAAGACCTACTAATTCTCAAACGGTTTTAGCTTAGCACGAGTAGTAGTAGCAACCATTTGTTTATAACTATTCAAGTATTAAAGTATAATTTTTTTTCATTTAAAATTTTCAATGTCCTTGTAATTGGATTTTATTTAACTAGCATTTTTTCAGTGACAATATTTGCGAAATATAAGACCAAATAATTCTCAAATGGTTATAGCTTAGCACGAGTAGTAGTTGCAATCATTTGTCGATGATTATTAAAGCATTACATTTTTTTTTATCATTTCAAATTTTTAGTGTCATTTCTAGTTGGAATTTTATGGTAACATGTTTTCAGTGTTAATATTTTGGTGCATGTTAATAATAAAGATTTTTTTATTGTGACTGGCTGGCCTTACTGCTATTTGCAAAATATAAGACCTAATAATTCTCAAATGGTTATAGCTTAGCACGAGTAGTAGTTGCAATCATTTGTCGATGATTATTAAAGTATTACATTTTTTTTATCATTTCAAATTTTTAGTGTCATTTCTAGTTGGAATTTTATGGTAACATGTTTTCAGTGTTAATATTTTGGTAGCATGTTAATAATAAAAATTTTGTTATTGTAACTGGCTGGCCTTACTGCTACTTGCAAAATATAAGTCCTAATAATTCTCAAATGGTTATAGCCTAGCACGAGTAGTAGTTGCCATCATTTGTCGATAATTATTAAAGTATTACATTTTTTTTATCATTTCAAATTTTAAGTGTCCTTTCTAGTTGGAAGTTTATGGTAACATGTTTTCAGTGTTAATATTTTGGTGCATGTTAATAATAAAGATTTTTTATTGTAACTGGCTGGCCTTACTGCTATTTACAAAATATAAGACCTACTAATTCTCAAACGGTTTTAGCTTAGCACGAGTAGTAGTAGCAACCATTTGTTTATAACTATTCAAGTATTAAAGTATAATTTTTTTTTCATTTAAAATTTTCGATGTCCTTGTAATTGGATTTTATTTAACTAGCATTTTTTCAGTGACAATATTTGCGAAATATAAGACCAAATAATTCTCAAATGGTTATAGCTTAGCACGAGTAGTAGTTGCAATCATTTGTCGATGATTATTAAAGCATTACATTTTTTTTTATCATTTCAAATTTTTAGTGTCATTTCTAGTTGGAATTTTATGGTAACATGTTTTCAGTGTTAATATTTTGGTGCATGTTAATAATAAAGATTTTTTATTGTAACTGGCTGGCCTTACTGCTATTTACAAAATATAAGACCTACTAATTCTCAAACGGTTTTAGCTTAGCACGAGTAGTAGTAGCAACCATTTGTTTATAACTATTCAAGTATTAAAGTATAATTTTTTTTTCATTTAAAATTTTCAATGTCCTTGTAATTGGATTTTATTTAACTAGCATTTTTTCAGTGACAATATTTGCGAAATATAAGACCAAATAATTCTCAAATGGTTATAGCTTAGCACGAGTAGTAGTTGCAATCATTTGTCGATGATTATTAAAGTATTACATTTTTTTTTATCATTTCAAATTTTTAGTGTCATTTCTAGTTGGAATTTTATAGTAACATGTTTTCAGTGTTAATATTTTGGAGCATGTTAATAATAAAAATTTTTTTATTGTAACTGGCTGGCCTTACTGCTACTTGCAAAATATAAGTCCTAATAATTCTCAAATGGTTATAGCCTAGCACGAGTAGTAGTTGCCATCATTTGTCGATGATTATTAAAGTATTACATTTTTTTTTATCATTTCAAATTTTAAGTGTCATTTCTAGTTGGAATTTTATAGTAACATGTTTTCAGTGTTAATATTTTGGAGCATGTTAATAATAAAAATTTTTTTTATTGTAACTGGCTGGCCTTACTGCTACTTGCAAAATATAAGTCCTAATAATTCTCAAATGGTTATAGCCTAGCACGAGTAGTAGTTGCCATCATTTGTCGATGATTATTAAAGTATTACATTTTTTTTATCATTTCAAATTTTAAGTGTCATTTCTAGTTGGAATTTTATGGTAACATGTTTTCAGTGTTAATATTTTGGTGCATGTTAATAATAAAGATTTTTTATTGTAACTGGCTGGCCTTACTGCTATTTGCAAAATATAAGACCTACTAATTCTCAAACAGTTTTAGCTTAGCACGAGTAGTAGTAGCAACCATTTGTTTATAACTATTCAAGTATTAAAGTATAATTTTTTTTCATTTAAAATTTTCAATGTCCTTGTAATTGGATTTTATTTAACTAGCATTTTTTCAGTGACAATATTTTGCGAAATATAAGACCAAATAATTCTCAAATGGTTATAGCTTAGCACGAGTAGTAGTTGCCATCATTTGTCGATGATTATTAAAGCATTACATTTTTTTTTATCATTTCAAATTTGTAGTGTCATTTCTAGTTGGAATTTTATGGTAACATGTTTTCAGTGTTAATATTTTGGTGCATGTTAATAATAAAGATTTTTTATTGTAACTGGCTGGCCTTACTGCTATTTACAAAATATAAGACCTACTAATTCTCAAACGGTTTTAGCTTAGCACGAGTAGTAGTAGCAACCATTTGTTTATAACTATTCAAGTATTAAAGTATAATTTTTTTTTCATTTAAAATTTTCAATGTCCTTGTAATTGGACTTTATTTAACTAACATTTTTTCAGTGACAATATTTGCGAAATATAAGACCAAATAATTCTCAAATGGTTATAGCTTAGCACGAGTAGTAGTTGCAATCATTTGTCGATGATTATTAAAGTATTACATATTTTTTTTATCATTTCAAATTTTTAGTGTCATTTCTAGTTGGAATTTTATGGTAACATGTTTTCAGTGTTAATATTTTGGTGCATGTTAATAATAAAGATTTTTTATTGTAACTGGCTGGCCTTACTTCTATTTGCAAAATATAAGACCTACTAATTCTCAAACGGTTTTAGCTTAGCACGAGTAGTAGTAGCAACCATTTGTTTATAACTATTCAAGTATTAAAGTATAATTTTTTTTTCATTTAAAATTTTCAATGTCCTTGTAATTGGATTTTATTTAACTAGCATTTTTTCAGTGACAATATTTGCGAAATATAAGACCAAATAATTCTCAAATGGTTATAGCTTAGCACGAGTAGTAGTTGCAATCATTTGTCGATGATTATTAAAGTATTACATTTTTTTTATCATTTCAAATTTTTAGTGTCATTTCTAGTTGGAATTTTATAGTAACATGTTTTCAGTGTTAATATTTTGGTGCACGTTAATAATAAAAATTTTTTTATTGTAACTGGCTGGCCTTACTGCTATTTGCAAAATATAAGACCTAATAATTCTCAAATGGTTATAGCTTAGCACGAGTAGTAGTTGCAATCATTTGTCGAAGATTATTAAAGTATTACATTTTTTTTTATGATTTCAAATTTTTAGTGTCATTTCTAGTTGGATTTTTATCAGTAACATGTTTTCAGTGTTAATATTTTGGTGCTTGTCAATAATAAAGATTTTTTATTGTAACTGGCTGGCCTTACTGGTATTTGCAAAATATAAGACCTAATAATTCTCAAATGGTTATAGCTTAGCACGAGTAGTAGTAGCAATAATTTGTCGATAATTATGAAAGTATTAAATTTTTTTTTATGTCAAATTGTCAATGTCCTTTTAATTGGATTTTATTGTAACTAGCATTTTTTCAGTGGTAATATTTTGGTGATTGTTTCTGTTTTTCTTTTAATTAATAGAATTAGTTTGAGTTAATAAGGGTTTATATCAAATAAGGATTTTTTTATTGTAACTGGCTGACTTTACTGCTATTTGCAAAATATAAGACCTAATAATTTTCAAATGGTTATAGCTTAGCACGAGTAGTAGTAGCAACCATTCGTCGATAATTATTAAAGTTTTAAATCTTTTTTTTTCATTTTAAATTTTCAATGGATTTTATTTAACTTTTTTATTTTTAGTGATGATATTTTGGTGCTTGTTTCTTTAAATTAATAGAATTAGTTTGAGCTAATAAGCTTTTGAATCAAATAAAGATTTTTTTATTGTAACTGGCTGGCCTTACTGCTATTTGCAAAATATAAGACCTACTAATTCTCAAACGGTTTTAGCTTAGCACGAGTAGTAGTAGCAACCATTTGTTTATAACTATTCAAGTATTAAAGTATAATTTTTTTTTCATTTAAAATTTTCAATGTCCTTGTAATTGGATTTTATTTAACTAGCATTTTTTCAGTGACAATATTTGCGAAATATAAGACCAAATAATTCTCAAATGGTTATAGCTTAGCACGAGTAGTAGTTGCAATCATTTGTCGATGATTATTAAAGTATTACATTTTTTTTTATCATATCAAATTTTTAGTGTCATTTCTAGTTGGAATTTTATAGTAACATGTTTTCAGTGTTAATATTTTGGAGCATGTTAATAATAAAAATTTTTTTATTGTAACTGGCTGGCCTTACTGCTACTTGCAAAATATAAGTCCTAATAATTCTCAAATGGTTATAGCCTAGCACGAGTAGTAGTTGCCATCATTTGTCGATGATTATTAAAGTATTACATTTTTTTTTATCATTTCAAATTTTTAGTGTCATTTCTAGTTGGAATTTTATGGTAACATGTTTTCAGTGTTAATATTTTGGTGCATGTTAATAATAAAGATTTTTTTATTGTAACTGGCTGGCCTTACTGCTATTTGCAAAATATAAGACCTACTAATTCTCAAACGGTTTTAGCTTAGCACGAGTAGTAGTAGCAACCATTTGTTTATAACTATTCAAGTATTAAAGTATAATTTTTTTTCATTTAAAATTTTCAATGTCCTTGCTAATTGGATTTTATTTAACTAACATTTTTTCAGTGACAATATTTGCGAAATATAAGACCAAATAATTCTCAAATGGTTATAGCTTAGCACGAGTAGTAGTTGCAATCATTTGTCGATGATTATTAAAGTATTACATTTTTTTTTATCATTTCAAATTTTTAGTGTCATTTCTAGTTGGAATTTTATGGTAACATGTTTTCAGTGTTAATATTTTGGTGCATGTTAATAATAAAGATTTTTTTATTGTAACTGGCTGGCCTTACTGCTATTTACAAAATATAAGACCTACTAATTCTCAAACGGTTTTAGCTTAGCACGAGTAGTAGTAGCAACCATTTGTTTATAACTATTCAAGTATTAAAGTATAATTTTTTTTCATTTAAAATTTTCAATGTCCTTGTAATTGGATTTTATTTAACTAGCATTTTTTCAGTGACAATATTTGCGAAATATAAGACCAAATAATTCTCAAATGGTTATAGCTTAGCACGAGTAGTAGTTGCAATCATTTGTCGATGATTATTAAAGTATTACATTTTTTTTATCATTTCAAATTTTTAGTGTCATTTCTAGTTGGAATTTTATGGTAACATGTTTTCAGTGTTAATATTTTGGTGCATGTTAATAATAAAGATTTTTTTATTGTAACTGGCTGGCCTTACTGCTATTTGCAAAATATAAGACCTAATAACTCTCAAATGGTTATAGCTTAGCACGAGTAGTAGTTGCAATCATTTGTCGATGATTATTAAAGTATTACATTTTTTTTTATCATTTCAAATTTTTAGTGTCATTTCTAGTTGGAATTTTATAGTAACATGTTTTCAGTGTTAATATTTTGGTGCATGTTAATAATAAAAATTTTTATTGTAACTGGCTGGCCTTACTGCTATTTGCAAAATATAAGACCTACTAATTCTCAAATGGTTTATAGCTTAGCACGAGTAGTAGTTGCAATCATTTGTCGATGATATTCAAGTATTACATTTTTTTTTTATCATTTCAAATTTTCAGTGTCCTTTCAGTTGGAATTTTATGGACAACATGTTTTCAGTGTACTATTTGGTGATGTTAATAATAAAGATTTTTTTATTGTTGAGCATTTTTTATTAATATTTGCGAAATATAAGACCAAATAATTCTCAAATGGTTATAGCTTAGCACGAGTAGTAGTTGCAATCATTTGTCGATGATTATTAAAGTATTACATTTTTTTTTATCATTTCAAATTTTTAGTGTCATTTCTAGTTGGAATTTTATGGTAACATGTTTTCAGTGTTAATATTTTGGTGCATGTTAATAATAAAGATTTTTTATTGTAACTGGCTGGCCTTACTGCTATTTACAAAATATAAGACCTACTAATTCTCAAACGGTTTTAGCTTAGCACGAGTAGTAGTAGCAAACATTTGTTTATAACTATTCAAGTATTAAAGTATAATTTTTTTTTCATTTAAAATTTTCAATGTCCTTGTAATTGAATTTTATTTAACTAGCATTTTTTCAGTGACAATATTTGCGAAATATAAGACCAAATAATTCTCAAATGGTTATAGCTTAGCACGAGTAGTAGTTGCAATCATTTGTCGATGATTATTAAAGTATTACATTTTTTTTATCATTTCAAATTTTTAGTGTCATTTCTAGTTGGAATTTTATAGTAACATGTTTTCAGTGTTAATATTTTGGTGCATGTTAATAATAAAAATTTTTTATTGTAACTGGCTGGCCTTACTGCTATTTGCAAAATATAAGTCCTAATAATTCTCAAATGGTTATAGCTTAGCACGAGTAGTAGTTGCCATCATTTGTCGATGATTATTAAAGTATTACATTTTTTTTATCATTTCAAATTTTTAGTGTCATTTCTAGTTGGAATTTTATGGTAACATGTTTTCAGTGTTAATATTTTGGTGCATGTTAATAATAAAGATTTTTTTATTGTAACTGGCTGGCCTTACTGCTATTTGCAAAATATAAGACCTAATAATTCTCAAATGGTTATAGCTTAGCACGAGTAGTAGTTGCAATCATTTGTCGATGATTATTAAAGTATTACATTTTTTTATCATTTCAAATTTTTAGTGTCATTTCTAGTTGGAATTTTATGGTAACATGTTTTCAGTGTTAATATTTTGGTGCATGTTAATAATAAAGATTTTTTATTGTAACTGGCTGGCCTTACTGCTATTTACAAAATATAAGACCTACTAATTCTCAAACGGTTTTAGCTTAGCACGAGTAGTAGTAGCAAACATTTGTTTATAACTATTCAAGTATTAAAGTATAATTTTTTTCATTTAAAATTTTCAATGTCCTTGTAATTGAATTTTATTTAACTAGCATTTTTTCAGTGACAATATTTGCGAAATATAAGACCAAATAATTCTCAAATGGTTATAGCTTAGCACGAGTAGTAGTTGCAATCATTTGTCGATGATTATTAAAGTATTACATTTTTTTTTATCATTTCAAATTTTTAGTGTCATTTCTAGTTGGAATTTTATAGTAACATGTTTTCAGTGTTAATATTTTGGTGCATGTTAATAATAAAAATTTTTTATTGTAACTGGCTGGCCTTACTGCTACTTGCAAAATATAAGTCCTAATAATTCTCAAATGGTTATAGCCTAGCACGAGTAGTAGTTGCCATCATTTGTCGATGATTATTAAAGTATTACATTTTTTTTTTATCATTTCAAATTTTTAGTGTCATTTCTAGTTGGAATTTTATGGTAACATGTTTTCAGTGTTAATATTTTGGTGCATGTTAATAATAAAGATTTTTTTATTGTAACTGGCTGGTCTTACTGCTATTTGCAAAATATAAGACCTAATAATTCTCAAATGGTTATAGCTTAGCACGAGTAGTAGTAGCAATCATTTGTCTATAACTGATTCATATTAAAGTATAATATTTTTTATCATTTCAAATTTTCAATGTCCTGAATTTTATTAAAAGTTATTTATAAAATATAAGTGAAAATAATTCAAATGATGCAACTACTATCGTGCTAGCAAACCATTTGAGAATTATTTGTTCTATATATTTCGCAAATATTGTCACTGAAAAAATGCTTGTTAAATAAAATCCAATTACAAGGACATTGAAAATTTTAAATGATAAAAAATTATACTTTAATACTTGAATAATTATAAACAAATGGTTGCTACTACTACTCGTGCTAAGCTAAAACCGTTTGAGAATTATTAGGTCTTATATTTTGCAAATAGCAGTAAGGCCAGCCAGTTACAATAAAAAAATCTTTATTATTAACATGCACCAAAATATTAACACTGAAAACATGTTACCATAAAATTCCAACTAGAAATGACACTAAAAATTTGAAATGATAAAAAAAAATGTAATACTTTAATAATCATCGACAAATGATGGCAACTACTACTCGTGCTAGGCTATAACCATTTGAGAATTATTAGGACTTATATTTTGCAAATAGCAGTAAGGCCAGCCAGTTACAATAAAAAAAATCTTTATTATTAACATGCACCAAAATATTAACACTGAAAACATGTTACCATAAAATTCCAACTAGAAATGACACTAAAAATTTGAAATGATAAAAAAAAATGTAATACTTTAATAATCATCGACAAATGATTGCAACTACTACTCGTGCTAAGCTATAACCATTTGAGAATTATTTGGTCTTATATTTCGCAAATATTGTCACTGAAAAAATGCTAGTTAAATAAAATCCAATTACAAGGACATTGAAAATTTTAAATGAAAAAAAATTATACTTTAATACTTGAATAGTTATAAACAAATGGTTGCTACTACTACTCGTGCTAAGCTAAAACCGTTTGAGAATTAGTAGGTCTTATATTTTGTAAATAGCAGTAAGGCCAGCCAGTTACAATAAAAAATCTTTATTATTAACATGCACCAAAATATTAACACTGAAAACATGTTACCATAAAATTCCAACTAGAAATGACACTAAAAATTTGAAATGATAAAAAAAATGTAATACTTTAATAATCATCGACAAATGATTGCAACTACTACTCGTGCTAAGCTATAACCATTTGAGAATTATTAGGTCTTATATTTTGCAAATAGCAGTAAGGCCAGCCAGTTACAATAATAAAAATCTTTATTATTCAAGCCTCCAACATGCACCAAAATATCAACACTGAAAATAAAAAAGTTAAATAAAATCCATTGAAAATTTGAAATGAAAAAAAAGATGTAATACTTTAATAATCATCGACAAATGGTTGCTACTACTACTCGTGCTAAGCTATAACCATTTGAGAATTATTAGGTCTTATATTTTGCAAATAGCAGTAAGGCCAGCCAGTTACAATAAAAAAATCTTTATTTATTAAACATGCTACACAGAAACAAGCACCAAAATATTAACACTGAAAAAATGCTAGTTACCATAAAATCCAACTAGAAATGACACTAAAAATTTGAAATGAAAAAAATGTAATACTTTAATAATCATCGACAAATGATGGCAACTACTACTCGTGCTAAGCTATAACCATTTGAGAATTATTAGGACTTATATTTTGCAAGTAGCAGTAAGGCCAGCCAGTTACAATAAAAAAATTTTTATTATTAACATGCACCAAAATATTAACACTGAAAACATGTTACTATAAAATTCCAACTAGAAATGACACTAAAAATTTGAAATGATAAAAAAAATGTAATACTTTAATAATCATCGACAAATGATTGCAACTACTACTCGTGCTAAGCTATAACCATTTGAGAATTATTTGGTCTTATATTTCGCAAATATTGTCACTGAAAAAATGCTAGTTAAATAAAATCCAATTACAAGGACATTGAAAATTTTAAATGAAAAAAAAATTATACTTTAATACTTGAATAGTTATAAACAAATGGTTGCTACTACTACTCGTGCTAAGCTAAAACCGTTTGAGAATTAGTAGGTCTTATATTTTGTAAATAGCAGTAAGGCCAGCCAGTTACAATAAAAAATCTTTATTATTAACATGCACCAAAATATTAACACTGAAAACATGTTACCATAAAATTCCAACTAGAAATGACACTAAAAATTTGAAATGATAAAAAAAATGTAATACTTTAATAATCATCGACAAATGATTGCAACTACTACTCGTGCTAAGCTATAACCATTTGAGAATTATTTGGTCTTATATTTCGCAAATATTGTCACTGAAAAAATGCTAGTTAAATAAAATCCAATTACAAGGACATTGAAAATTTTAAATGAAAAAAAAATTATACTTTAATACTTGAATAGTTATAAACAAATGGTTGCTACTACTACTCGTGCTAAGCTAAAACCGTTTGAGAATTAGTAGGTCTTATATTTTGCAAATAGCAGTAAGGCCAGCCAGTTACAATAAAAAATCTTTATTATTAACATGCACCAAAATATTAACACTGAAAACATGTTACCATAAAATTCCAACTAGAAATGACACTTAAAATTTGAAATGATAAAAAAAATGTAATACTTTAATAATCATCGACAAATGATGGCAACTACTACTCGTGCTAGGCTATAACCATTTGAGAATTATTAGGACTTATATTTTGCAAGTAGCAGTAAGGCCAGCCAGTTACAATAAAAAAATTTTTATTATTAACATGCTCCAAAATATTAACACTGAAAACATGTTACTATAAAATTCCAACTAGAAATGACACTAAAAATTTGAAATGATAAAAAAAAATGTAATACTTTAATAATCATCGACAAATGATTGCAACTACTACTCGTGCTAAGCTATAACCATTTGAGAATTATTAGGTCTTATATTTTGCAAATAGCAGTAAGGCCAGCCAGTCACAATAAAAAAAATCTTTATTATTAACATGCACCAAAATATTAACACTGAAAACATGTTACCATAAAATTCCAACTAGAAATGACACTAAAAATTTGAAATGATAAAAAAAATGTAATACTTTAATAATCATCGACAAATGATTGCAACTACTACTCGTGCTAAGCTATAACCATTTGAGAATTATTTGGTCTTATATTTCGCAAATATTGTCACTGAAAAAATGCTAGTTAAATAAAATCCAATTACAAGGACATTGAAAATTTTAAATGAAAAAAAAAATTATACTTTAATACTTGAATAGTTATAAACAAATGGTTGCTACTACTACTCGTGCTAAGCTAAAACCGTTTGAGAATTAGTAGGTCTTATATTTTGTAAATAGCAGTAAGGCCAGCCAGTTACAATAAAAAATCTTTATTATTAACATGCACCAAAATATTAACACTGAAAACATGTTACCATAAAATTCCAACTAGAAATGACACTAAAAATTTGAAATGATAAAAAAAAATGTAATACTTTAATAATCATCGACAAATGATTGCAACTACTACTCGTGCTAAGCTATAACCATTTGAGAATTATTTGGTCTTATATTTCGCAAATATTGTCACTGAAAAAATGCTAGTTAAATAAAATCCAATTACAAGGACATTGAAAATTTTAAATGAAAAAAAAATTATACTTTAATACTTGAATAGTTATAAACAAATGGTTGCTACTACTACTCGTGCTAAGCTAAAACCGTTTGAGAATTAGTAGGTCTTATATTTTGCAAATAGCAGTAAGGCCAGCCAGTTACAATAAAAAATCTTTATTATTAACATGCACCAAAATATTAACACTGAAAACATGTTACCATAAAATTCCAACTAGAAATGACACTTAAAATTTGAAATGATAAAAAAAAAATGTAATACTTTAATAATCATCGACAAATGATGGCAACTACTACTCGTGCTAGGCTATAACCATTTGAGAATTATTAGGACTTATATTTTGCAAGTAGCAGTAAGGCCAGCCAGTTACAATAAAAAAATTTTTATTATTAACATGCTCCAAAATATTAACACTGAAAACATGTTACTATAAAATTCCAACTAGAAATGACACTAAAAATTTGAAATGATAAAAAAAAATGTAATACTTTAATAATCATCGACAAATGATTGCAACTACTACTCGTGCTAAGCTATAACCATTTGAGAATTATTTGGTCTTATATTTCGCAAATATTGTCACGGAAAAAATGCTAGATAAATAAAATCCAATTACAAGGACATTGAAAATTTTAAATGAAAAAAAAATTATACTTTAATACTTGAATAGTTATAAACAAATGGTTGCTACTACTACTCGTGCTAAGCTAAAACCGTTTGAGAATTAGTAGGTCTTATATTTTGCAAATAGCAGTAAGGCCAGCCAGTTACAATAAAAAATCTTTATTTGATTCAAAAGCTTATTAGCTCAAACTAATTCTATTAATTTAAAGAAACAAGCACCAAAATATCATCACTAAAAATAAAAAAGTTAAATAAAATCCATTGAAAATTTAAAATGAAAAAAAAAGATTTAAAACTTTAATAATTATCGACGAATGGTTGCTACTACTACTCGTGCTAAGCTATAACCATTTGAAAATTATTAGGTCTTATATTTTGCAAATAGCAGTAAAGTCAGCCAGTTACAATAAAAAAATCCTTATTTGATATAAACCCTTATTAACTCAAACTAATTCTATTAATTAAAAGAAAAACAGAAACAATCACAAAAATATTACCACTGAAAAAATGCTAGTTAAATAAAATCCAATTAAAAGGACATTGACAATTTGACATAAAAAAAAAATTTAATACTTTCATAATTATCGACAAATTATTGCTACTACTACTCGTGCTAAGCTATAACCATTTGAGAATTATTAGGTCTTATATTTTGCAAATACCAGTAAGGCCAGCCAGTTACAATAAAAAATCTTTATTATTGACAAGCACCAAAATATTAACACTGAAAACATGTTACTGAAAAAATCCAACTAGAAATGACACTAAAAATTTGAAATCATAAAAAAAAATGTAATACTTTAATAATCTTCGACAAATGATTGCAACTACTACTCGTGCTAAGCTATAACCATTTGAGAATTATTAGGTCTTATATTTTGCAAATAGCAGTAAGGCCAGCCAGTTACAATAAAAAAAATTTTTATTATTAACGTGCACCAAAATATTAACACTGAAAACATGTTACTATAAAATTCCAACTAGAAATGACACTAAAAATTTGAAATGATAAAAAAAAATGTAATACTTTAATAATCATCGACAAATGATTGCAACTACTACTCGTGCTAAGCTATAACCATTTGAGAATTATTTGGTCTTATATTTCGCAAATATTGTCACTGAAAAAATGCTAGTTAAATAAAATCCAATTACAAGGACATTGAAAATTTTAAATGAAAAAAAAATTATACTTTAATACTTGAATAGTTATAAACAAATGGTTGCTACTACTACTCGTGCTAAGCTAAAACTGTTTGAGAATTAGTAGGTCTTATATTTTGCAAATAGAAGTAAGGCCAGCCAGTTACAATAAAAAATCTTTATTATTAACATGCACCAAAATATTAACACTGAAAACATGTTACCATAAAATTCCAACTAGAAATGACACTAAAAATTTGAAATGATAAAAAAAATATGTAATACTTTAATAATCATCGACAAATGATTGCAACTACTACTCGTGCTAAGCTATAACCATTTGAGAATTATTTGGTCTTATATTTCGCAAATATTGTCACTGAAAAAATGTTAGTTAAATAAAGTCCAATTACAAGGACATTGAAAATTTTAAATGAAAAAAAAATTATACTTTAATACTTGAATAGTTATAAACAAATGGTTGCTACTACTACTCGTGCTAAGCTAAAACCGTTTGAGAATTAGTAGGTCTTATATTTTGTAAATAGCAGTAAGGCCAGCCAGTTACAATAAAAAATCTTTATTATTAACATGCACCAAAATATTAACACTGAAAACATGTTACCATAAAATTCCAACTAGAAATGACACTACAAATTTGAAATGATAAAAAAAAATGTAATGCTTTAATAATCATCGACAAATGATGGCAACTACTACTCGTGCTAAGCTATAACCATTTGAGAATTATTTGGTCTTATATTTCGCAAATATTGTCACTGAAAAAATGCTAGTTAAATAAAATCCAATTACAAGGACATTGAAAATTTTAAATGAAAAAAAATTATACTTTAATACTTGAATAGTTATAAACAAATGGTTGCTACTACTACTCGTGCTAAGCTAAAACTGTTTGAGAATTAGTAGGTCTTATATTTTGCAAATAGCAGTAAGGCCAGCCAGTTACAATAAAAAATCTTTATTATTAACATGCACCAAAATATTAACACTGAAAACATGTTACCATAAAATTCCAACTAGAAATGACACTTAAAATTTGAAATGATAAAAAAAATGTAATACTTTAATAATCATCGACAAATGATGGCAACTACTACTCGTGCTAGGCTATAACCATTTGAGAATTATTAGGACTTATATTTTGCAAGTAGCAGTAAGGCCAGCCAGTTACAATAAAAAAAATTTTTATTATTAACATGCTCCAAAATATTAACACTGAAAACATGTTACTATAAAATTCCAACTAGAAATGACACTTAAAATTTGAAATGATAAAAAAAATGTAATACTTTAATAATCATCGACAAATGATGGCAACTACTACTCGTGCTAGGCTATAACCATTTGAGAATTATTAGGACTTATATTTTGCAAGTAGCAGTAAGGCCAGCCAGTTACAATAAAAAAATTTTTATTATTAACATGCTCCAAAATATTAACACTGAAAACATGTTACTATAAAATTCCAACTAGAAATGACACTAAAAATTTGAAATGATAAAAAAAATGTAATACTTTAATAATCATCGACAAATGATTGCAACTACTACTCGTGCTAAGCTATAACCATTTGAGAATTATTTGGTCTTATATTTCGCAAATATTGTCACTGAAAAAATGCTAGTTAAATAAAATCCAATTACAAGGACATTGAAAATTTTAAATGAAAAAAAAATTATACTTTAATACTTGAATAGTTATAAACAAATGGTTGCTACTACTACTCGTGCTAAGCTAAAACCGTTTGAGAATTAGTAGGTCTTATATTTTGTAAATAGCAGTAAGGCCAGCCAGTTACAATAAAAAATCTTTATTATTAACATGCACCAAAATATTAACACTGAAAACATGTTACCATAAAATTCCAACTAGAAATGACACTAAAAATTTGAAATGATAAAAAAAAAATGTAATGCTTTAATAATCATCGACAAATGATTGCAACTACTACTCGTGCTAAGCTATAACCATTTGAGAATTATTTGGTCTTATATTTCGCAAATATTGTCACTGAAAAAATGCTAGTTAAATAAAATCCAATTACAAGGACATCGAAAATTTTAAATGAAAAAAAAATTATACTTTAATACTTGAATAGTTATAAACAAATGGTTGCTACTACTACTCGTGCTAAGCTAAAACCGTTTGAGAATTAGTAGGTCTTATATTTTGTAAATAGCAGTAAGGCCAGCCAGTTACAATAAAAAATCTTTATTATTAACATGCACCAAAATATTAACACTGAAAACATGTTACCATAAACTTCCAACTAGAAAGGACACTTAAAATTTGAAATGATAAAAAAAAAATGTAATACTTTAATAATTATCGACAAATGATGGCAACTACTACTCGTGCTAGGCTATAACCATTTGAGAATTATTAGGACTTATATTTTGCAAGTAGCAGTAAGGCCAGCCAGTTACAATAAAAAAATTTTTATTATTAACATGCTCCAAAATATTAACACTGAAAACATGTTACTATAAAATTCCAACTAGAAATGACACTAAAAATTTGAAATGATAAAAAAAAATGTAATACTTTAATAATCATCGACAAATGATTGCAACTACTACTCGTGCTAAGCTATAACCATTTGAGAATTATTAGGTCTTATATTTTGCAAATAGCAGTAAGGCCAGCCAGTCACAATAAAAAAATCTTTATTATTAACATGCACCAAAATATTAACACTGAAAACATGTTACCATAAAATTCCAACTAGAAATGACACTAAAAATTTGAAATGATAAAAAAAAATGTAATGCTTTAATAATCATCGACAAATGATTGCAACTACTACTCGTGCTAAGCTATAACCATTTGAGAATTATTTGGTCTTATATTTCGCAAATATTGTCACTGAAAAAATGCTAGTTAAATAAAATCCAATTACAAGGACATTGAAAATTTTAAATGAAAAAAAATTATACTTTAATACTTGAATAGTTATAAACAAATGGTTGCTACTACTACTCGTGCTAAGCTAAAACCGTTTGAGAATTAGTAGGTCTTATATTTTGCAAATAGCAGTAAGGCCAGCCAGTTACAATAAAAAATCTTTATTTGATTCAAAAGCTTATTAGCTCAAACTAATTCTATTAATTAAAAGAAAAAAAACAACTAAGAAGGCTCTAGTCGAGACGGCTCGACTACGAGATACCCTGAACCCTGAAAAAAAAAATTAATATTCTTCTTCTTTATGCACGTGTAGCGCACGCTCTGTTAACCGCGCAGTTGCTGCCGACGGTTGGGGGTGGGATGGGCTTTAAACGCCTATAACTCCATTTCTAGATAGACTATCTTCATGAAACTTTTAGAATATATTAATAGCATTCAAATTTATCCGATTGCCAAATTACAAGTCTCTAGTATTTGAAATACGTTTTTTTTCAAATTGGGGGCGAAGGGGGCGTGGCATCTAATATCTGAAAATTACAAAATCTGCGTATCCATAATATCTATCTAAATATACAAATTTGAAATCTATAGCCAAAACGGTGTAGAAGTTATGTACAAAAAACCTAAAAAACGTAAACGAAAACAAAATAAACTTGTACTGCGTAACTAAGATACGGGTGTTCATGTAAAATTTCAGCTCTCTAGCTTTTGTAGTTTCCGAAATCTCGACGTTCATACGGACGGACGGACGGACGGACGGACGGACGGACAGACAGACGGACAGGGCTATATCAACTTATTTTTTTGTGCTGATCAAGAATATATATACTTTATGGGGTCTGCGACGTCTCCTTCTGCCTGTTACATACATTTTCACAAAAGCATTATACCCTGAATTCGCATTTTCAATGGGTTCAGGGTATAAAAAGAAACAAGCACCAAAATATTACCACTGAAAAAATGCTAGAGAAATAAAGTCCAATTAAAAGGACATTGAAAGTTTGAAATGAAACAAAAAGAACAGATTTAATACTACAATAATTATCAACAAATGATTGCAACTACTGCTGGTGGTAAGCAATAGTTATAATAAAAAATCTTTATTTGATACAAACCCTTATTAACTCAAACTAATTCTATTAATTAAAAGAAAAAAAGAAACAATCACCAAAATATTACCACTGAAAAAATGCTAGTGAAATAAAATCCAATTCAAAGGACATTGAAAATTTGATATAAAAAAAAAAAAAAACATATAATACTTTCATAATTATCGACAAATTATTGCTACTACTACTCGTGCTAAGCTATAACCATTTGAGAAGTAAGGCCAGCCAGTTATAATAATAAAATCTTTATTTGATTCAAAAGCTTATTAGCTCAAACTAATTCTATTAATTAAAAGAAAAAAAGAAACAAGCACCAAAATATCACCACTGAAAATAAAAAAGTTAAATAAAATCCATTGAAAATTTGAAATGAAAAAAAAAAAGATTTAAAACTTTAAAAATCATAGACAAATGATTGCAACTACTACTCGTGCTAAGCTATAACCATTTGAGAATTATTAGGTCTTATATTTTGCAAATAGCAGTAAGGCTAGCCAATTATAATAAAAAAACAAGCATCAAAATATTAACACTGAAAACATGTTACTAAAAAAATCCAATTAGAAATGACACTAAAAATTTGAAATGAAAAAAAAATGTAATACTTTAATAATCATAGACAAATGATTGCAACTACTACTCGTGCTAAGCTATAACCATTTGAGAATTATTAGGTCTAATATTTTGCAAATAGCAGTAAGGCCAGCCAGTTATAATAATAAAATCTTTATTTGATTCAAAAGCTTATTAGCTCAAACTAATTCTATTAATTAAAAGAAAAAAGAAACAAGCACCAAAATATCACCACTGAAAATAAAAAAGTTAAATAAAATCCATTGAAAATTTGAAATGAAGAAAAAAAGATTTAATATTTCATAATTATCGACAAATTATTGCTACTACTACTCGTGCTAAGCTATAACCATTTGAGAATTATTAGGTCTTATATTTTGCAAATACCAGTAAGGCCAGCCAGTTACAATAAAAAAACAAGCATCAAAATATTAACACTGAAAACATGTTACTAAAAAAATCCAATTAGAAATGACACTAAAAATTTGAAATGAAAAAAAAAAAATGTAATACTTTAATAATCATAGACAAATGATTGCAACTACTACTCGTGCTAAGCTATAACCATTTGAGAATTATTAGGTCTAATATTTTGCAAATAGCAGTAAGGCCAGCCAGTTATAATAATAAAATCTTTATTTGATTCAAAAGCTTATTAGCTCAAACTAATTCTATTAATTAAAAGAAAAAAAGAAACAAGCACCAAAATATCACCACTGAAAATAAAAAAGTTAAATAAAATCCATTGAAAATTTGAAATGAACAAAAAAAAGTTTAATAATTTTATAATTATCGACGAATGGTTGCTACTACTACTCGTGCTAAGCTATAACCATTTGAGAATTATTAGGTCTTATATTTTGCAAATAGCAGTAAGGTCAGCCAGTTACAATAAAAAAATCTTTATTTGATACAAACCCTTATTAACTCAAACTAATTCTATTAATTAAAAGAAAAACAGAAAAAATCACCAAAATATTACCACTGAAAAAAGTTAAATAAAATCCAATTAAAAGGACATTGAAAATTTGATATAAAAAAAAAATTTAATACTATCATAATTATCGACAAATGATTGCAACTACTACTCGTGCTAGACTATAGCCATTTGAGAATTATTAGGACTTATATTTTGCAAATAGCAGTAAGGCCAGCCAGTTACAATAAAAAAATTTTTATTATTAACATGCACCAAAATATTAACACTGAAAACATGTTACTATAAAATTCCAACTAGAAATGACACTAAAAATTTGAAATGATGAATATAAATGTAATACTTTAATAATCATCGAGAAATGATTGCAACTACTACTCGTGCTAAGCTATAACCATTTGAGAATTATTAGGTCTTATATTTTGCAAATAGCAGTATGGCCAGCCAGTCACAATAAAAAAAATCTTTATTATTAACATGCACCAAAATATTAACACTGAAAACATGTTACCATAAAATTCCAACTAGAAATGAGACTAAAAATTTGAAATGATAAAAAAAAATGTAATACTTTAATAATCATCGACAAATGATTGCAACTACTACTCGTGCTAAGCTATAACCATTTGAGAATTATTAGGACTTATATTTTGCAAGTAGCAGTAAGGCCAGCCAGTTACAATAAAAAAATTTTTATTATTAGCATGCTCCAAAATATTAACACTGAAAACATGTTACTATAAAATTCCAACTAGAAATGACACTTAAAATTTGAAATGATAAAAAAAAATGTAATACTTTAATAATCATCGACAAATGATTGCAACTACTACTCGTGCTAAGCTATAACCATTTGAGAATTATTAGGTCTTATATTTTGCAAATAGCAGTAAGGCCAGTCAGTCACAATAAAAAAAATCTTTATTATTAACATGCACCAAAATATTAACACTGAAAACATGTTACCATAAAATTCCAACTAGAAATGACACTAAAAATTTGAAATGATAAAAAAAAATGTAATGCTTTAATAATCATCGACAAATGATTGCAACTACTACTCGTGCTAAGCTATAACCATTTGAGAATTATTTGGTCTTATATTTTGCAAATAGCAGTAAGGCCAGCCAGTCACAATAAAAAAAATCTTTATTATTAACATGCTCCAAAATATTAACACTGAAAACATGTTACTATAAAATTCCAACTAGAAATGACACTAAAAATTTGAAATGATAAAAAAAATGTAATACTTTAATAATCATCGACAAATGATTGCAAATACTACTCGTGCTAGGCTATAACCATTTGAGAATTATTAGGACTTATATTTTGCAAGTAGCAGTAAGGCCAGCCAGTTACAATAAAAAATCTTTATTATTAACATGCACCAAAATATTAACACTGAAAACATGTTACCATAAAATTCCAACTAGAAATGACACTTAAAATTTGAAATGATAAAAAAAATGTAATACTTTAATAATCATCGACAAATGATTGCAACTACTACTCGTGCTAAGCTATAACCATTTGAGAATTATTAGGTCTTATATTTTGCAAATAGCAGTAAGGCCAGTCAGTCACAATAAAAAAAATCTTTATTATTAACATGCACCAAAATATTAACACTGAAAACATGTTACCATAAAATTCCAACTAGAAATGACACTAAAAATTTGAAATGATAAAAAAAATGTAATGCTTTAATAATCATCGACAAATGATTGCAACTACTACTCGTGCTAAGCTATAACCATTTGAGAATTATTTGGTCTTATATTTTGCAAATAGCAGTAAGGCCAGCCAGTCACAATAAAAAAATCTTTATTATTAACATATTCCAAAATATTAACACTGAAAACATGTTACTATAAAATTCCAACTAGAAATGACACTAAAAATTTGAAATGATAAAAAAAATGTAATACTTTAATAATCATCGACAAATGATTGCAAATACTACTCGTGCTAGGCTATAACCATTTGAGAATTATTAGGACTTATATTTTGCAAGTAGCAGTAAGGCCAGCCAGTTATAATAATAAAATCTTTATTTGATTCAAAAGCTTATTAGCTCAAACTAATTCTATTAATTAAAAGAAAAAAAGAAACAAGCACCAAAATATCACCACTGAAAATAAAAAAGTTAAATAAAATCCATTGAAAATTTGAAATGAACAAAAAAAAAGTTTAATAATTTTATAATTATCGACGAATGGTTGCTACTACTACTCGTGCTAAGCTATAACCATTTGAGAATTATTAGGTCTTATATTTTGCAAATAGCAGTAAGGTCAGCCAGTTACAATAAAAAAATCTTTATTTGATACAAACCCTTATTAACTCAAACTAATTCTATTAATTAAAAGAAAAACAGAAAAAATCACCAAAATATTACCACTGAAAAAAGTTAAATAAAATCCAATTAAAAGGACATTGAAAATTTGATATAAAAAAAAAATTTAATACTATCATAATTATCGACAAATGATTGCAACTACTACTCGTGCTAGACTATAGCCATTTGAGAATTATTAGGACTTATATTTTGCAAATAGCAGTAAGGCCAGCCAGTTACAATAAAAAAATTTTTATTATTAACATGCACCAAAATATTAACACTGAAAACATGTTACTATAAAATTCCAACTAGAAATGACACTAAAAATTTGAAATGATGAATATAAATGTAATACTTTAATAATCATCGAGAAATGATTGCAACTACTACTCGTGCTAAGCTATAACCATTTGAGAATTATTAGGTCTTATATTTTGCAAATAGCAGTATGGCCAGCCAGTCACAATAAAAAAAATCTTTATTATTAACATGCACCAAAATATTAACACTGAAAACATGTTACCATAAAATTCCAACTAGAAATGAGACTAAAAATTTGAAATGATAAAAAAAAATGTAATACTTTAATAATCATCGACAAATGATTGCAACTACTACTCGTGCTAAGCTATAACCATTTGAGAATTATTAGGACTTATATTTTGCAAGTAGCAGTAAGGCCAGCCAGTTACAATAAAAAAATTTTTATTATTAGCATGCTCCAAAATATTAACACTGAAAACATGTTACTATAAAATTCCAACTAGAAATGACACTTAAAATTTGAAATGATAAAAAAAAAATGTAATACTTTAATAATCATCGACAAATGATTGCAACTACTACTCGTGCTAAGCTATAACCATTTGAGAATTATTAGGTCTTATATTTTGCAAATAGCAGTAAGGCCAGTCAGTCACAATAAAAAAAATCTTTATTATTAACATGCACCAAAATATTAACACTGAAAACATGTTACCATAAAATTCCAACTAGAAATGACACTAAAAATTTGAAATGATAAAAAAAAATGTAATGCTTTAATAATCATCGACAAATGATTGCAACTACTACTCGTGCTAAGCTATAACCATTTGAGAATTATTTGGTCTTATATTTTGCAAATAGCAGTAAGGCCAGCCAGTCACAATAAAAAAAATCTTTATTATTAACATGCTCCAAAATATTAACACTGAAAACATGTTACTATAAAATTCCAACTAGAAATGACACTAAAAATTTGAAATGATAAAAAAAAATGTAATACTTTAATAATCATCGACAAATGATTGCAAATACTACTCGTGCTAGGCTATAACCATTTGAGAATTATTAGGACTTATATTTTGCAAGTAGCAGTAAGGCCAGCCAGTTACAATAAAAAATCTTTATTATTAACATGCACCAAAATATTAACACTGAAAACATGTTACCATAAAATTCCAACTAGAAATGACACTTAAAATTTGAAATGATAAAAAAAAAATGTAATACTTTAATAATCATCGACAAATGATTGCAACTACTACTCGTGCTAAGCTATAACCATTTGAGAATTATTAGGTCTTATATTTTGCAAATAGCAGTAAGGCCAGTCAGTCACAATAAAAAAATCTTTATTATTAACATGCACCAAAATATTAACACTGAAAACATGTTACCATAAAATTCCAACTAGAAATGAGACTAAAAATTTGAAATGATAAAAAAAAATGTAATACTTTAATAATCATCGACAAATGATTGCAACTACTACTCGTGCTAAGCTATAACCATTTGAGAATTATTTGGTCTTATATTTTGCAAATAGCAGTAAGGCCAGCCAGTCACAATAAAAAAAATCTTTATTATTAACATATTCCAAAATATTAACACTGAAAACATGTTACTATAAAATTCCAACTAGAAATGACACTAAAAATTTGAAATGATAAAAAAAAATGTAATACTTTAATAATCATCGACAAATGATTGCAAATACTACTCGTGCTAGGCTATAACCATTTGAGAATTATTAGGACTTATATTTTGCAAGTAGCAGTAAGGCCAGCCAGTTACAATAAAAAATCTTTATTATTAACATGCACCAAAATATTAACACTGAAAACATGTTACCATAAAATTCCAACTAGAAATGACACTTAAAATTTGAAATGATAAAAAAAAAATGTAATACTTTAATAATCATCGACAAATGATGGCAACTACTACTCGTGCTAAGCTATAACTATTTGAGAATTATTAGGTCTTATATTTTGCAAATAGCAGTAAGGCCAGCCAGTCACAATAAAAAAAAAATCTTTATTATTAACATGCACCAAAATATTAACACTGAAAACATGTTACCATAAAATTCCAACTAGAAATGACACTAAAAATTTGAAATGATAAAAAAAAATGTAATGCTTTAATAATCATCGACAAATGATTGCAACTACTACTCGTGCTAAGCTATAACCATTTGAGAATTATTTGGTCTTATATTTTGCAAATAGCAGTAAGGCCAGCCAGTCACAATAAAAAAAATCTTTATTATTAACATATTCCAAAATATTAACACTGAAAACATGTTACTATAAAATTCCAACTAGAAATGACACTAAAAATTTGAAATGATAAAAAAAAATGTAATACTTTAATAATCATCGACAAATGATTGCAAATACTACTCGTGCTAGGCTATAACCATTTGAGAATTATTAGGACTTATATTTTGCAAGTAGCAGTAAGGCCAGCCAGTTACAATAAAAAATCTTTATTATTAACATGCACCAAAATATTAACACTGAAAACATGTTACCATAAAATTCCAACTAGAAATGACACTTAAAATTTGAAATGATAAAAAAAATGTAATACTTTAATAATCATCGACAAATGATGGCAACTACTACTCGTGCTAAGCTATAACTATTTGAGAATTATTAGGTCTTATATTTTGCAAATAGCAGTAAGGCCAGCCAGTCACAATAAAAAAAATCTTTATTATTAACATGCACCAAAATATTAACACTGAAAACATGTTACCATAAAATTCCAACTAGAAATGACACTAAAAATTTGAAATGATAAAAAAAATGTAATGCTTTAATAATCATCGACAAATGATTGCAACTACTACTCGTGCTAAGCTATAACCATTTGAGAATTATTTGGTCTTATATTTTGCAAATAGCAGTAAGGCCAGCCAGTTACAATAAAAAATCTTTATTATTAACATGCACCAAAATATTAACACTGAAAACATGTTACCATAAAATTCCAACTAGAAATGACTCTAAAAATTTGAAATGATAAAAAAAAATGTAATGCTTTAATAATCATCGACAAATGATTGCAACTACTACTCGTGCTAAGCTATAACCATTCGAGAATTATTAGGTCTTAAATTTTGCAAATAGCAGTAAGGCCAGCCAGTCACAATAAAAAAAATCTTTATTATTAACATGCACCAAAATATTAACACTGAAAACATGTTACCATAAAATTCCAACTAGAAATGACACTAAAAATTTGAAATGATAAAAAAAAAAATGTAATGCTTTAATAATCATCGACAAATTATTGCAACTACTACTCGTGCTAAGCTATAACCATTTGAGAATTATTTGGTCTTATATTTCGCAAATATTGTCACTGAAAAAATGCTAGTTAAATAAAATCCAATTACAAGGACATTGAAAATTTTAAATGAAAAAAAAATTATACTTTAATACTTGAATAGTTATAAACAAATGGTTGTTACTACTATTCGTGCTAAGCTAAAACCGTTTGAGAATTAGTAGGTCTTATATTTTGCAAATAGCAGTAAGGCCAGCCAGTTACAATAAAAAATCTTTATTTGATTCAAAAGCTTATTAGCTCAAACTAATTCTATTAATTAAAAGAGAAAAAAAAACAAGTAAGAAGGCTCTAGTCGAGACGGCTCGACTACGAGATACCCTGAACCCTGCAAAAAAAATTAATATTCTTCTTCTTTATGCACGTATAGCGCACGCTCTGTTAACCGCGCAGTTGCTGCCGACGGTTGGGGGTGGGATGGGCTGCATTTTGAACGCTTATAACTCCATTTCTAGATGGACTATCTTCATGAAACTTTTAGAATATATTAATAGCATTCAAATTTATCCGATTGCCAAATTACAAGTCTCTAGTATTTGAAATACGTTTTTTTCAAATTGGTGGCGAAGGGGGAGTGGCATCTAAAATCTGAAAATTACAAAATCTGCGTATCCATAATATCTATCTAAATATACAAATTTGAAGTCTATAGCCAAAACGGTGTAGAAGCTATGCTCAAAAAACCTAAAAAACGTAAACGAAAACAAAATAAACTTGTACTGCGTAACTAAGATACGAGTGTTCATGTAAAATTTCAGCTCTCTAGCTTTTGTAGTTTCCGAAATCTCGACGTTCATACGGACGGACGGACGGACGGACGGACGGACAGACGGACAGGGCTATATCAACTTATTTTTTTGTGCTGATCAAGAATATATATACTTTATGGGGTCTGCGATGTCTCCTTCTGCCTGTTACATACATTTTCACAAAAGCATTATACCCTGAATTCCCATTTTCAATGGGTTCAGGGTATAAAAAGAAACAAGCACCAAAATATTACCACTGAAAAAATGCTAGAGAAATAAAGTCCAATTAAAAGTACATTGAAAGTTTGAAATGAAACAAAAAGAACAGATTTAATACTACAATAATTATCAACAAATGATTGCAACTACTGCTGGTGGTAAGCAATAGTTATAATAAAAAATCTTTATTTGATACAAACCCTTATTAACTCAAACTAATTCTATTAATTAAAAAAAAAAAGAAACAATCACCAAAATATTACCACTGAAAAAATGCTAGTTAAATAAAATCCAATTCAAATGACATTGAAAATTTGATATAAAAAAAAAAAAAAACATATAATACTTTCATAATTATCGACAAATTATTGCTACTACTACTCGTGCTAAGCTATAACCATTTGAGAATTATTACGTCTTATATTTTGCAAATAGCAGTAAGGCCAGCCAGTTATAATAATAAAATCTTTATTTGATTCAAAAGCTTATTAGCTCAAACTAATTCTATTAATTAAAAGAAAAAAAGAAACAAGCACCAAAATATCACCACTGAAAATAAAAAAGTTAAATAAAATCCATTGCAAATTTGAAATGAAAAAAAAAAAGATTTAAAACTTTAATAATCATCGACAAATGATTGCAACTACTACTCGTGCTAAGCTATAACCATTTGAGAATTATTAGGTCTAATATTTTGCAAATAGCAGTAAGGCCAGCCAGTTATAATAATAAAATCTTTATTTGATTCAAAAGCTTATTAGCTCAAACTAATTCTATTACTTAAAAGAAAAAAAGAAACAATCACCAAAATATCACCACTAAAAATAAAAAAGTTAAATAAAATCCATTGAAAATTTGAAATGAAAAAAAAAGATTTAAAACTTTAATAATTATCGACGAATGGTTGCTACTACTACTCGTGCTAAGCTATAACCATTTGATAATTATTAGGTCTTATATTTTGCAACTAGCAGTAAGGTCAGCCAGTTACAATAAAAAAATCTTTATTTGATACAAACCCTTATTAACTCAAACTAATTCTATTAATTAAAAGAAAAACAGAAAAAATCACCAAAATATTACCACTGAAAAAATGCTAGTTAAATAAAATCCAATTAAAAGGACATTTAAAATTTGATATAAAAAAAAAAAAAAAAAAAAAAACATATAATACTTTCATAATTATCGACAAATTATTGCTACTACTAGTCGTGCTAAGCTATAACCATTTGAGAATTATTAGGTCTTATATTTTGCAAATAGCAGTAAGGCTAGCCAATTATATTAAACAAGTCTTTATTTGATTCAAAACCTTATTAGCTCAAACTAATTCGATTACTTAAAAGAAAAAAAGAAACAATCACCAAAATATCACCACTGAAAATAAAAAAGTTAAATAAAATCCATTTAAAATTTGAAATGAAAAAAAAAGATTTAATAATTTCATAATTATCGACGAATGGTTGCTACTACTACTCGTGCTAAGCTATAACCATTTGAGAATTATTAGGTCTTATATTTTGCAAATACCAGTAAGGCCAGCCAGTTACAATAAAAAAACAAGCATCAAAATATTAACACTGAAAACATGTTACTAAAAAAATCCAATTAGAAATGACACTAAAAATTTGAAATGAAAAAAAAAATGTAATACTTTAATAATCATAGACAAATGATTGAAACTACTACTCGTGCTAAGCTATAACCATTTGAGAATTATTAGGTCTAATATTTTGCAAATAGCAGTAAGGCCAGCCAGTTATAATAATAAAATCTTTATTTGATTCAAAAGCTTATTAGCTCAAACTAATTCTATTACTTAAAAAAAAAAAAAGAAACGATCACCAAAATATCACCACTAAAAATAAAAAAGTTAAATAAAATCCATTGAAAATTTGAAATGAAAAAAAAAAGATTTAAAACTTTAATAATTATCGACGAATGGTTGCTACTACTACTCGTGCTAAGCTATAACCATTTGAGAATTATTAGGTCTTATATTTTGCAAATAGCACTAAGGCTAGCCAATTATAATAAAAGTCTTTATTTGATTCAAAACCTTATTAGCTCAAACTAATTCGATTACTTAAAAGAAAAAAAGAAACAATCACCAAAATATCACCACTGAAAATAAAAAAGTTAAATAAAATCCATTGAAAATTTGAAATGAAAAAAAAAAAGATTTAAAACTTTAATAATTATCGACGAATGGTTGCTACTACTACTCGTGCTAAGCTATAACCATTTGATAATTATTAGGTCTTATATTTTGCAACTAGCAGTAAGGTCAGCCAGTTACAATAAAAAAATCTTTATTTGATACAAACCCTTATTAACTCAAACTAATTCTATTAATTAAAAGAAAAACAGAAAAAATCACCAAAATATTACCACTGAAAAAATGCTAGTTAAATAAAATCCAATTAAAAGGACATTTAAAATTTGATATAAAAAAAAAAAAAAAAAAAAAAAAAAAACATATAATACTTTCATAATTATCGACAAATTATTGCTACTACTAGTCGTGCTAAGCTATAACCATTTGAGAATTATTAGGTCTTATATTTTGCAAATAGCAGTAAGGCTAGCCAATTATATTAAAAAAGTCTTTATTTGATTCAAAACCTTATTAGCTCAAACTAATTCGATTACTTAAAAGAAAAAAAGAAACAATCACCAAAATATCACCACTGAAAATAAAAAAGTTAAATAAAATCCATTTAAAATTTGAAATGAAAAAAAAAGATTTAATAATTTCATAATTATCCACAAATTATTGCTACTACTACTCGTGTTAAGCTATAACCATTTGAGAATTATTAGGTCTTATATTTTGCAAATACCAGTAAGGCCAGCCAGTTACAATAAAAAAACAAGCATCAAAATATTAACACTGAAAACATGTTACTAAAAAAATCCAATTAGAAATGACACTAAAAATTTGAAATGAAAAAAAAATGTAATACTTTAATAATCATAGACAAATGATTGAAACTACTACTCGTGCTAAGCTATAACCATTTGAGAATTATTAGGTCTAATATTTTGCAAATAGCAGTAAGGCCAGCCAGTTATAATAATAAAATCTTTATTTGATTCAAAAGCTTATTAGCTCAAACTAATTCTATTACTTAAAAGAAAAAAAGAAACGATCACCAAAATATCACCACTAAAAATAAAAAAGTTAAATAAAATCCATTGAAAATTTGAAATGAAAAAAAAAGATTTAAAACTTTAATAATTATCGACGAATGGTTGCTACTACTACTCGTGCTAAGCTATAACCATTTGAGAATTATTAGGTCTTATATTTTGCAAATAGCACTAAGGCTAGCCAATTATAATAAAAGTCTTTATTTGATTCAAAACCTTATTAGCTCAAACTAATTCGATTACTTAAAAGAAAAAAAGAAACAATCACCAAAATATCACCACTGAAAATAAAAAAGTTAAATAAAATCCATTGAAAATTTGAAATGAAAAAAAAAAGATTTAAAACTTTAATTATCATAGACAAATGATTGCAACTACTACTCGTGCTAAGCTATAACCATTTGAGAATTAGTAGGTCTTATATTTTGCAAATAGCAGTAAGGCCAGCCAGTTACAATAAAAAATCTTTATTTGATTCAAAAGCTTATTAGCTCAAACTAATTCTATTAATTAAAAGAGAAAAAAAACAAGTAAGAAGGCTCTAGTCGAGACGGCTCGACTACGAGATACCCTGAACCCTGCAAAAAAAATTAATATTCTTCTTCTTTATGCACGTATAGCGCACGCTCTGTTAACCGCGCAGTTGCTGCCGACGGTTGGGGGTGGGATGGGCTGTATTTTGAACGCTTATAACTCCATTTCTAGATGGACTATCTTCATGAAACTTTTAGAATATATTAATAGCATTCAAATTTATCCGATTGCCAAATTACAAGTCTCTAGTATTTGAAATACGTTTTTTTCAAATTGGTGGCGAAGGGGGAGTGGCATCTAAAATCTGAAAATTACAAAATCTGCGTATCCATAATATCTATCTAAATATACAAATTTGAAGTCTATAGCCAAAACGGTGTAGAAGCTATGCTCAAAAAACCTAAAAAACGTAAACGAAAACAAAATAAACTTGTACTGCGTAACTAAGATACGAGTGTTCATGTAAAATTTCAGCTCTCTAGCTTTTGTAGTTTCCGAAATCTCGACGTTCATACGGACGGACGGACGGACGGACGGACGGACGGACAGACGGACAGGGCTATATCAACTTATTTTTTTGTGCTGATCAAGAATATATATACTTTATGGGGTCTGCGATGTCTCCTTCTGCCTGTTACATACATTTTCACAAAAGCATTATACCCTGAATTCCCATTTTCAATGGGTTCAGGGTATAAAAAGAAACAAGCACCAAAATATTACCACTGAAAAAATGCTAGAGAAATAAAGTCCAATTAAAAGTACATTGAAAGTTTGAAATGAAACAAAAAGAACAGATTTAATACTACAATAATTATCAACAAATGATTGCAACTACTGCTGGTGGTAAGCAATAGTTATAATAAAAAATCTTTATTTGATACAAACCCTTATTAACTCAAACTAATTCTATTAATTAAAAAAAAAGAAACAATCACCAAAATATTACCACTGAAAAAATGCTAGTTAAATAAAATCCAATTCAAATGACATTGAAAATTTGATATAAAAAAAAAAAAAACATATAATACTTTCATAATTATCGACAAATTATTGCTACTACTACTCGTGCTAAGCTATAACCATCTGAGAATTATTACGTCTTATATTTTGCAAATAGCAGTAAGGCCAGCCAGTTATAATAATAAAATCTTTATTTGATTCAAAAGCTTATTAGCTCAAACTAATTCTATTAATTAAAAGAAAAAAAGAAACAAGCACCAAAATATCACCACTGAAAATAAAAAAGTTAAATAAAATCCATTGCAAATTTGAAATGAAAAAAAAAAAAAGATTTAAAACTTTAATAATCATCGACAAATGATTGCAACTACTACTCGTGCTAAGCTATAACCATTTGAGAATTATTAGGTCTAATATTTTGCAAATAGCAGTAAGGCCAGCCAGTTATAATAATAAAATCTTTATTTGATTCAAAAGCTTATTAGCTCAAACTAATTCTATTACTTAAAAGAAAAAAAGAAACAATCACCAAAATATCACCACTAAAAATAAAAAAGTTAAATAAAATCCATTGAAAATTTGAAATGAAAAAAAAAAAGATTTAAAACTTTAATAATTATCGACGAATGGTTGCTACTACTACTCGTGCTAAGCTATAACCATTTGCGAATTATTAGGTCTTATATTTTGCAAATAGCACTAAGGCTAGCCAATTATAATAAAAGTCTTTATTTGATTCAAAACCTTATTAGCTCAAACTAATTCGATTACTTAAAAGAAAAAAGAAACAATCACCAAAATATCACCACTGAAAATAAAAAAGTTAAATAAAATCCATTGAAAATTTGAAATGAAAAAAAAAAAGATTTAAAACTTTAATAATTATCGACGAATGGTTGCTACTACTACTCGTGCTAAGCTATAACCATTTGATAATTATTAGGTCTTATATTTTGCAACTAGCAGTAAGGTCAGCCAGTTACAATAAAAAAATCTTTATTTGATACAAACCCTTATTAACTCAAACTAATTCTATTAATTAAAAGAAAAACAGAAAAAATCACCAAAATATTACCACTGAAAAAATGCTAGTTAAATAAAATCCAATTAAAAGGACATTTAAAATTTGATATAAAAAAAAAAAAAAAAAAAAAAAAAAAACATATAATACTTTCATAATTATCGACAAATTATTGCTACTACTAGTCGTGCTAAGCTATAACCATTTGAGAATTATTAGGTCTTATATTTTGCAAATAGCAGTAAGGCTAGCCAATTATATTAAACAAGTCTTTATTTGATTCAAAACCTTATTAGCTCAAACTAATTCGATTACTTAAAAGAAAAAAAGAAACAATCACCAAAATATCACCACTGAAAATAAAAAAGTTAAATAAAATCCATTCAAAATTTGAAATGAAAAAAAAAGATTTAATAATTTCATAATTATCGACGAATGGTTGCTACTACTACTCGTGCTAAGCTATAACCATTTGAGAATTATTAGGTCTTATATTTTGCAAATACCAGTAAGGCCAGCCAGTTACAATAAAAAAACAAGCATCAAAATATTAACACTGAAAACATGTTACTAAAAAAATCCAATTAGAAATGACACTAAAAATTTGAAATGAAAAAAAAAATGTAATACTTTAATAATCATAGACAAATGATTGAAACTACTACTCGTGCTAAGCTATAACCATTTGAGAATTATTAGGTCTAATATTTTGCAAATAGCAGTAAGGCCAGCCAGTTATAATAATAAAATCTTTATTTGATTCAAAAGCTTATTAGCTCAAACTAATTCTATTACTTAAAAGAAAAAAAGAAACGATCACCAAAATATCACCACTAAAAATAAAAAAGTTAAATAAAATCCATTGAAAATTTGAAATGAAAAAAAAGATTTAAAACTTTAATAATTATCGACGAATGGTTGCTACTACTACTCGTGCTAAGCTATAACCATTTGAGAATTATTAGGTCTTATATTTTGCAAATAGCACTAAGGCTAGCCAATTATAATAAAAGTCTTTATTTGATTCAAAACCTTATTAGCTCAAACTAATTCGATTACTTAAAAGAAAAAAAGAAACAATCACCAAAATATCACCACTGAAAATAAAAAAGTTAAATAAAATCCATTGAAAATTTGAAATGAAAAAAAAAGATTTAAAACTTTAATAATTATCGACGAATGGTTGCTACTACTACTCGTGCTAAGCTATAACCATTTGATAATTATTAGGTCTTATATTTTGCAACTAGCAGTAAGGTCAGCCAGTTACAATAAAAAAATCTTTATTTGATACAAACCCTTATTAACTCAAACTAATTCTATTAATTAAAAGAAAAACAGAAAAAATCACCAAAATATTACCACTGAAAAAATGCTAGTTAAATAAAATCCAATTAAAAGGACATTTAAAATTTGATATAAAAAAAAAAAAAAAAAAAAAACATATAATACTTTCATAATTATCGACAAATTATTGCTACTACTAGTCGTGCTAAGCTATAACCATTTGAGAATTATTAGGTCTTATATTTTGAAAATAGCAGTAAGGCTAGCCAATTATATTAAAAAAGTCTTTATTTGATTCAAAACCTTATTAGCTCAAACTAATTCGATTACTTAAAAGAAAAAAAGAAACAATCACCAAAATATCACCACTGAAAATAAAAAAGTTAAATAAAATCCATTTAAAATTTGAAATGAAAAAAAAAGATTTAATAATTTCATAATTATCCACAAATTATTGCTACTACTACTCGTGCTAAGCTATAACCATTTGAGAATTATTAGGTCTTATATTTTGCAAATACCAGTAAGGCCAGCCAGTTACAATAAAAAAACAAGCATCAAAATATTAACACTGAAAACATGTTACTAAAAAAATCCAATTAGAAATGACATTAAAAATTTGAAATGAAAAAAAAATGTAATACTTTAATAATCATAGACAAATGATTGAAACTACTACTCGTGCTAAGCTATAACCATTTGAGAATTATTAGGTCTAATATTTTGCAAATAGCAGTAAGGCCAGCCAGTTATAATAATAAAATCTTTATTTGATTCAAAAGCTTATTAGCTCAAACTAATTCTATTACTTAAAAGAAAAAAAGAAACGATCACCAAAATATCACCACTAAAAATAAAAAAGTTAAATAAAATCCATTGAAAATTTGAAATGAAAAAAAAAAAGATTTAAAACTTTAATAATTATCGACGAATGGTTGCTACTACTACTCGTGCTAAGCTATAACCATTTGATAATTATTAGGTCTTATATTTTGCAACTAGCAGTAAGGTCAGCCAGTTACAATAAAAAAATCTTTATTTGATACAAACCCTTATTAACTCAAACTAATTCTATTAATTAAAAGAAAAACAGAAAAAATCACCAAAATATTACCACTGAAAAAATGCTAGTTAAATAAAATCCAATTAAAAGGACATTTAAAATTTGATATAAAAAAAAAAAAAAAAAAAAAAAACATATAATACTTTCATAATTATCGACAAATTATTGCTACTACTAGTCGTGCTAAGCTATAACCATTTGAGAATTATTAGGTCTTATATTTTGCAAATAGCAGTAAGGCTAGCCAATTATATTAAAAAAGTCTTTATTTGATTCAAAACCTTATTAGCTCAAACTAATTCGATTACTTAAAAGAAAAAAAGAAACAATCACCAAAATATCACCACTGAAAATAAAAAAGTTAAATAAAATCCATTTAAAATTTGAAATGAAAAAAAAAGATTTAAAACTTTAATAATTATCGACGAATGGTTGCTACTACTACTCGTGCTAAGCTATAACCATTTGATAATTATTAGGTCTTATATTTTGCAACTAGCAGTAAGGTCAGCCAGTTACAATAAAAAAATCTTTATTTGATACAAACCCTTATTAACTCAAACTAATTCTATTAATTAAAAGAAAAACAGAAAAAATCACCAAAATATTACCACTGAAAAAATGCTAGTTAAATAAAATCCAATTAAAAGGACATTTAAAATTTGATATAAAAAAAAAAAAAAAAAAAAAAACATATAATACTTTCATAATTATCGACAAATTATTGCTACTACTAGTCGTGCTAAGCTATAACCATTTGAGAATTATTAGGTCTTATATTTTGCAAATAGCAGTAAGGCTAGCCAATTATATTAAAAAAGTCTTTATTTGATTCAAAACCTTATTAGCTCAAACTAATTCGATTACTTAAAAGAAAAAAAGAAACAATCACCAAAATATCACCACTGAAAATAAAAAAGTTAAATAAAATCCATTTAAAATTTGAAATGAAAAAAAAGATTTAATAATTTCATAATTATCCACAAATTATTGCTACTACTACTCGTGCTAAGCTATAACCATTTGAGAATTATTAGGTCTTATATTTTGCAAATACCAGTAAGGCCAGCCACTTACAATAAAAAAAACAAGCATCAAAATATTAACACTGAAAACATGTTACTAAAAAATCCAATTAGAAATGACACTAAAAATTTGAAATGAAAAAAAAATGTAATACTTTAATAATCATAGACAAATGATTGCAACTACTACTCGTGCTAAGCTATAACCATTTGAGAATTATTAGGTCTAATATTTTGCAAATAGCAGTAAGGCCAGCCAGTTATAATAATAAAATCTTTATTTGATTCAAAAGCTTATTAGCTCAAACTAATTCTATTAATTAAAAGAAATAAACACCAAAATATCACCACTAAAAATAAAAAAGTTAAATAAAATCCATTGAAAATTTGAAATGAAAAAAAAAAAAGATTTAAAACTTTAATAATTATCGACGAATGGTTGCTACTACTACTCGTGCTAAGCTATAACCATTTGAGAATTATTAGGTCTTATATTTTGCAAATAGCAGTAAGGTCAGCCAGTTACAATAAAAAAATCTTTATTTGATACAAACCCTTATTAACTCAAACTAATTCTATTAATTAAAAGAAAAACAGAAAAAATCACCAAAATATTACCACTGAAAAAATGCTAGTTAAATAAAATCCAATTAAAAGGACAATGAAAATTTGATATAAAAAAAAAATTTAATACTATCATAATTATCGACAAATGATTGCAACTACTACTCGTGCTAGGCTATAGCCATTTGAGAATTATTAGGAATTATATTTTGCAAATAGCAGTAAGGCCAGCCAGTCACAATAAAAAAAATCTTTATTATTAACATGCTCCAAAATATTAACACTGAAAACATGTTACCATAAAATTCCAACTAGAAATGACACTAAAAATTTGAAATGATAAAAAAAAATGTAATGCTTTAATAATCATCGACAAATGATTGCAACTACTACTCGTGCTAAGCTATAACCATTTGAGAATTATTAGGACTTATATTTTGCAAGTAGCAGTAAGGCCAGCCAGTTACAATAAAAAATTTTTATTATTAACATGCTCCAAAATATTAACACTGAAAACATGTTACCATAAAATTCCAACTAGAAATGACACTTAAAATTTGAAATGATAAAAAAAAAATGTAATACTTTAATAATCATCGACAAATGATTGCAACTACTACTCGTGCTAGGCTATAGCCATTTGAGAATTATTAGGACTTATATTTTGCAAATAGCAGTAAGGCCAGCCAGTCACAATAAAAAAAATCTTTATTATTAACATGCTCCAAAATATTAACACTGAAAACATGTTACCATAAAATTCCAACTAGAAATGACACTAAAAATTTGAAATGATAAAAAAAAATGTAATGCTTTAATAATCATCGACAAATGATTGCAACTACTACTCGTGCTAAGCTATAACCATTTGAGAATTATTTGGTCTTATATTTTGCAAATAGCAGTAAGGCCAGCCAGTCACAATAAAAAAATCTTTATTATTAACATGCTCCAAAATATTAACACTGAAAACATGTTACTATAAAATTCCAACTAGAAATGACACTAAAAATTTGAAATGAAAAAAAAAAACATATAATACTTTCATAATTATCGACAAATTATTGCTACTACTAGTCGTGCTAAGCTATAACCATTTGAGAATTATTAGGACTTATATTTTGCAAATAGCAGTAAGGCCAGCCAGTTATAATAATAAAATCTTTATTTGATTCAAAAGCTTATTAGCTCAAACTAATTCTATTAATTAAAAGAAAAAAAGAAACAAGCACCAAAATATCACCACTGAAAATAAAAAAGTTAAATAAAATCCATTGCAAATTTGAAATGAAAAAAAAAAAGATTTAAAACTTTAATAATCATCGACAAATGATTGCAACTACTACTCGTGCTAAGCTATAACCATTTGAGAATTATTAGGTCTTATATTTTGCAAATAGCAGTAAGGCTAGCCAATTATATTAAAAAAGTCTTTATTTGATTCAAAACCTTATTAGCTCAAACTAATTCGATTACTTAAAAGAAAAAAAGAAACAATCACCAAAATATCACCACTGAAAATAAAAAAGTTAAATAAAATCCATTTAAAATTTGAAATGAAAAAAAAAAGATTTAATAATTTCATAATTATCCACAAATTATTGCTACTACTACTCGTGCTAAGCTATAACCATTTGAGAATTATTAGGACTCATATTTTGCAAATAGCAGTAAGGCCAGCCAGTTACAATAAAAAAATTTTTATTATTAACATGCACCAAAATATTAACACTGAAAACATGTTACTATAAAATTCCAACTAGAAATGACACTAAAAATTTGAAATGATAAAAAAATATGTAATACTTTAATAATCATCGACAAATGATTGCAACTACTACTCGTGCTAAGCTATAACCATTTGAGAATTATTTGGTCTTATATTTCGCAAATATTGTAACTGAAAAAATGCTAGTTAAATAAAATCCAATTACAAGGACATTGAAAATTTTAAATGAAAAAAAAAATTATACTTTAATACTTGAATAGTTATAAAAAAATGGTTGCTACTACTACTCGTGCTAAGCTAAAACCGTTTGAGAATTAGTAGGTCTTATATTTTGCAAATAGCAGTAAGGCCAGCCAGTTACAATAAAAAATCTTTATTTGATTCAAAAGCTTATTAGCTCAAACTAATTCTATTAATTAAAAGAAAAAAAAACAAGTAAGAAGGCTCTAGTCGAGACGGCTCGACTACGAGATACCCTGAACCCTATAGCGCACGCTCTGTTAACCGCGCAGTTGCTGCCGACGGTTGGGGGTGGGATGGGCTATATTGTGAACGCTTATAACTCCATTTCTAGATGGACTATCTTCATGAAACTTTTAGAATATATTAATAGCATTCAAATTTATCCGATTGTCAAATTACAAGTCTCTAGTATTTGAAATACGTTTTTTTCAAATTGGCGGCGAAGGGGGAGTGGCATCTAAAATCTGAAAATTACAAAATCTGCGTATCCATAATATCTATCTAAATATACAAATTTGAAGTCTATAGCCAAAACGGTGTAGAAGTTATGCTCAAAAAACCTAAAACACGTAAACGAAAACAAAATAAACTTGTACTGCGTAACTAAGATACGAGTGTTCATGTAAAATTTCAGCTCTCTAGCTTTTGTAGTTACCGAAATCTCGACGTTCATACGGACGGACGGGCGGACGGACGGACGGACGGACAGATGGACAGGGCTATATCAACTTATTTTTTTGTGCTGATCAAGAATATATATACTTTATGGGGTCTGCGATGTCTCCTTCTGCCTGTTACATACATTTTCACAAAAGCATTATACCCTGAATTCGCATTTTCAATGGGTTCAGGGTATAAAAAGAAACAAGCACCAAAATATTACCACTGAAAAAATGCTAGAGAAATAAAGTCCAATTAAAAGTACATTGAAAGTTTGAAATGAAACAAAAAGAACAGATTTAATACTACAATAATTATCAACAAATGATTGCAACTACTGCTGGTGGTAAGCTATAGTTACAATAAAAAATCTTTATTTATTACAAACCCTTATTAACTCAAACTAATTCTATTAATTAAAAAAAAAAGAAACAATCACCAAAATATTACCACTGAAAAAATGCTAGTTAAATAAAATCCAATTCAAAGGACATTGAAAATTTGATATAAAACAAAAAAAAAAAAACACAATACTTTCATAATTATCGACAAATTATTGCTACTACTAGTCGTGCTAAGCTATAACCATTTGAGAATTATTACGTCTTATATTTTGCAAATAGCAGTAAGGCCAGCCAGTTATAATAATAAAATCTTTATTTGATTCAAAAGCTTATTAGCTCAAACTAATTCTATTAATTAAAAGAAAAAAAGAAACAAGCACCAAAATATCACCACTGAAAATAAAAAAGTTAAATAAAATCCATTGCAAATTTGAAATGAAAAAAAAAAAAGATTTAAAACTTTAATAATCATCGACAAATGATTGCAACTACTACTCGTGCTAAGCTATAACCATTTGAGAATTATTAGGTCTTATATTTTGCAAATAGCAGTAAGGCTAGCCAATTATATTAAAAAAGTCTTTATTTGATTCAAAACCTTATTAGCTCAAACTAATTCGATTACTTAAAAGAAAAAAAGAAACAATCACCAAAATATCACCACTGAAAATAAAAAAGTTAAATAAAATCCATTTAAAATTTGAAATGAAAAAAAAAAGATTTAATAATTTCATAATTATCCACAAATTATTGCTACTACTACTCGTGCTAAGCTATAACCATTTGAGAATTATTAGGACTCATATTTTGCAAATAGCAGTAAGGCCAGCCAGTTACAATAAACAAATTTTTAATTGATTCAAAAGCTTATTAGCTCAAACTAATTCTATTAATTAAAAGAAAAAAAGAAACAAGCACCAAAATATCACCACTGAAAATAAAAAAGTTAAATAAAATCCATTGCAAATTTGAATTAAAAAAAAAAAGATTTAATAATTTCATAATTATCCACAAATTATTGCTACTACTACTCGTGCTAAGCTATAACCATTTGAGAATTATTAGGACTCATATTTTGCAAATAGCAGTAAGGCCAGCCAGTTACAATAAAAAAATTTTTATTATTAACATGCACCAAAATATTAACACTGAAAACATGTTACTATAAAATTCCAACTAGAAATGACACTAAAAATTTGAAATGATAAATAAATATGTAATACTTTAATAATCATCGACAAATGATTGCAACTACTACTCGTGCTAAGCTATAACCATTTGAGAATTATTAGGTCTTATATTTTGCAAATAGCAGTAAGGCCAGCCAGTCACAATAAAAAAAATCTTTATTATTAACATGCACCAAAATATTAACACTGAAAACATGTTACCATAAAATTCCAACTAGAAATGACACTTAAAATTTGAAATGATAAAAAAAAAAATGTAATGCTTTAATAATCATCGACAAATGATTGCAACTACTACTCCTGCTAAGCTATAACCATTTGAGAATTATTTGGTCTTATATTTTGCAAATAGCAGTAAGGCTAGCCAATTATAATAAAAAAGTCTTTATTTGATTCAAAACCTTATTAGCTCAAACTAATTCGATTACTTAAAAGAAAAAAAGAAACAATCACCAAAATATCACCACTGAAAATAAAAAAGTTAAATAAAATCCATTTAAAATTGGAAATGAAAAAAAAAAGATTTAATAATTTCATAATTATCGACAAATTATTGCTACTACTACTCGTGCTAAGCTATAACCATTTGAGAATTATTAGGTCTTATATTTTGCAAATAGCAGTAAGGCCAGCCAGTTACAATAAAAAACAAGCATCAAAATATTAACACTGAAAACATGTTACTAAAAAAATCCAATTAGAAATGACACTAAAAATTTGAAATGTAATACTTTAATAATCATAGACAAATGATTGCAACTACTACTCGTGCTAAGCTATAACCATTTGAGAATTATTAGGTCTTATATTTTGCAAATAGCAGTAAGGCCAGCCAGTTATAATAATAAAATCTTTATTTGATTCAAAAGCTTATTAGCTCAAACTAATTCTATTACTTAAAAGAAAAAAGAAACAATCACCAAAATATCACCACTAAAAATAAAAAAGTTAAATAAAATCCATTGAAAATTTGAAATGAAAAAAAAAGATTTAAAACTTTAATAATTATCGACGAATGGTTGCTACTACTACTCGTGCTAAGCTATAACCATTTGAGAATTATTAGGTCTTATATTTTGCAAATAGCAGTAAGGCTAGCCAATTATAATAAAAGTCTTTATTTGATTCAAAACCTTATTAGCTCAAACTAATTCGATTACTTAAAAGAAAAAAGAAACAATCACCAAAATATCACCACTGAAAATAAAAAAGTTAAATAAAATCCATTGAAAATTTGAAATGAAAAAAAAAACATATAATACTTTCATAATTATCCACAAATTATTGCTACTACTACTCGTGCTAAGCTATAACCATTTGAGAATTATTAGGTCTTATATTTTGCAAATAGCAGTAAGGCTAGCCAATTATATTAAAAAAGTCTTTATTTGATTCAAAACCTTATTAGCTCAAACTAATTCGATTACTTAAAAGAAAAAAAGAAACAATCACCAAAATATCACCACTGAAAATAAAAAAGTTAAATAAAATCCATTTAAAATTTGAAATGAAAAAAAAAGATTTAATAATTTCATAATTATCCACAAATTATTGCTACTACTACTCGTGCTAAGCTATAACCATTTGAGAATTATTAGGACTCATATTTTGCAAATAGCAGTAAGGCCAGCCAGTTACAATAAAAAAATTTTTATTATTAACATGCACCAAAATATTAACACTGAAAACATGTTACTATAAAATTCCAACTAGAAATGACACTAAAAATTTGAAATGATAAAAAAAAATTTAATACTTTAATAATCATCGACAAATGATTGCAACTACTACTCGTGCTAAGCTATAACCATTTGAGAATTATTTGGTCTTATATTTCGCAAATATTGTAACTGAAAAAATGCTAGTTAAATAAAATCCAATTACAAGGACATTGAAAATTTTAAATGAAAAAAAAATTATACTTTAATACTTGAATAGTTATAAAAAAATGGTTGCTACTACTACTCGTGCTAAGCTAAAACCGTTTGAGAATTAGTAGGTCTTATATTTTGCAAATAGCAGTAAGGCCAGCCAGTCACAATAAAAAAAATCTTTATTATTAACATGCACCAAAATATTAACACTGAAAACATGTTACCATAAAATTCCAACTAGAAATGACACTAAAAATTTGAAATGATAAAAAAAAATGTAATACTTTAATAATCATCGACAAATGATTGCAACTACTACTCGTGCTAGGCTATAACCATTTGAGAATTATTAGGACTTATATTTTGCAAGTAGCAGTAAGGCCAGCCAGTTACAATACAAAATCTTTATTATTAACATGCACCAAAATATTAACACTGAAAACATGTTACCATAAAATTCCAACTAGAAATGACACTTAAAATTTGAAATGATAAAAAAAAAAATGTAATGCTTTAATAATCATCGACAAATGATTGCAACTACTACTCCTGCTAAGCTATAACCATTTGAGAATTATTTGGTCTTATATTTTGCAAATAGCAGTAAGGCTAGCCAATTATAATAAAAAAGTCTTTATTTGATTCAAAACCTTATTAGCTCAAACTAATTCGATTACTTAAAAGAAAAAAGAAACAATCACCAAAATATCACCACTGAAAATAAAAAAGTTAAATAAAATCCATTTAAAATTTGAAATGAAAAAAAAAGATTTAATAATTTCATAATTATCGACAAATTATTGCTACTACTACTCGTGCTAAGCTATAACCATTTGAGAATTATTAGGTCTTATATTTTGCAAATAGCAGTAAGGCCAGCCAGTTACAATAAAAAACAAGCATCAAAATATTAACACTGAAAACATGTTACTAAAAAAATCCAATTAGAAATGACACTAAAAATTTGAAATGTAATACTTTAATAATCATAGACAAATGATTGCAACTACTACTCGTGCTAAGCTATAACCATTTGAGAATTATTAGGTCTTATATTTTGCAAATAGCAGTAAGGCCAGCCAGTTATAATAATAAAATCTTTATTTGATTCAAAAGCTTATTAGCTCAAACTAATTCTATTACTTAAAAGAAAAAAAGAAACAATCACCAAAATATCACCACTAAAAATAAAAAAGTTAAATAAAATCCATTGAAAATTTGAAATGAAAAAAAAAGATTTAAAACTTTAATAATTATCGACGAATGGTTGCTACTACTACTCGTGCTAAGCTATAACCATTTGAGAATTATTAGGTCTTATATTTTGCAAATAGCAGTAAGGCTAGCCAATTATAATAAAAGTCTTTATTTGATTCAAAACCTTATTAGCTCAAACTAATTCGATTACTTAAAAGAAAAAAAGAAACAATCACCAAAATATCACCACTGAAAATAAAAAAGTTAAATAAAATCCATTGAAAATTTGAAATGAAAAAAAAAAACATATAATACTTTCATAATTATCCACAAATTATTGCTACTACTACTCGTGCTAAGCTATAACCATTTGAGAATTATTAGGTCTTATATTTTGCAAATAGCAGTAAGGCTAGCCAATTATATTAAAAAAGTCTTTATTTGATTCAAAACCTTATTAGCTCAAACTAATTCGATTACTTAAAAGAAAAAAAGAAACAATCACCAAAATATCACCACTGAAAATAAAAAAGTTAAATAAAATCCATTTAAAATTTGAAATGAAAAAAAAAAGATTTAATAATTTCATAATTATCCACAAATTATTGCTACTACTACTCGTGCTAAGCTATAACCATTTGAGAATTATTAGGACTCATATTTTGCAAATAGCAGTAAGGCCAGCCAGTTACAATAAAAAAATTTTTATTATTAACATGCACCAAAATATTAACACTGAAAACATGTTACTATAAAATTCCAACTAGAAATGACACTAAAAATTTGAAATGATAAAAAAAAATGTAATACTTTAATAATCATCGACAAATGATTGCAACTACTACTCGTGCTAAGCTATAACCATTTGAGAATTATTTGGTCTTATATTTCGCAAATATTGTAACTGAAAAAATGCTAGTTAAATAAAATCCAATTACAAGGACATTGAAAATTTTAAATGAAAAAAAATTATACTTTAATACTTGAATAGTTATAAAAAAATGGTTGCTACTACTACTCGTGCTAAGCTAAAACCGTTTGAGAATTAGTAGGTCTTATATTTTGCAAATAGCAGTAAGGCCAGCCAGTTACAATAAAAAATCTTTATTTGATTCAAAAGCTTATTAGCTCAAACTAATTCTATTAATTAAAAGAAAAAAAACAAGTAAGAAGGCTCTAGTCGAGACGGCTCGACTACGAGATACCCTGAACCCTATAGCGCACGCTCTGTTAACCGCGCAGTTGCTGCCGACGGTTGGGGGTGGGATGGGCTATATTGTGAACGCTTATAACTCCATTTCTAGATGGACTATCTTCATGAAACTTTTAGAATATATTAATAGCATTCAAATTTATCCGATTGTCAAATTACAAGTCTCTAGTATTTGAAATACGTTTTTTTCAAATTGAAGGCGAAGGGGGAGTGGCATCTAAAATCTGAAAATTACAAAATCTGCGTATCCATAATATCTATCTAAATATACAAATTTGAAGTCTATAGCCAAAACGGTGTAGAAGTTATGCTCAAAAAACCTAAAACACGTAAACGAAAACAAAATAAACTTGTACTGCGTAACTAAGATACGAGTGTTCATGTAAAATTTCAGCTCTCTAGCTTTTGTAGTTACCGAAATCTCGACGTTCATACGGACGGACGGGCGGACGGACGGACGGACGGACGGACGGACGGACGGACGGACGGACGGACGGACGGACAGATGGACAGGGCTATATCAACTTATTTTTTTGTGCTGATCAAGAATATATATACTTTATGGGGTCTGCGATGTCTCCTTCTGCCTGTTACATACATTTTCACAAAAGCATTATACCCTGAATTCGCATTTTCAATGGGTTCAGGGTATAAAAAGAAACAAGCACCAAAATATTACCACTGAAAAAATGCTAGAGAAATAAAGTCCAATTAAAAGTACATTGAAAGTTTGAAATGAAACAAAAAGAACAGATTTAATACTACAATAATTATCAACAAATGATTGCAACTACTGCTGGTGGTAAGCTATAGTTACAATAAAAAATCTTTATTTATTACAAACCCTTATTAACTCAAACTAATTCTATTAATTAAAAAAAAAAAGAAACAATCACCAAAATATTACCACTGAAAAAATGCTAGTTAAATAAAATCCAATTCAAAGGACATTGAAAATTTGATATAAAACAAAAAAAAAAAAAAAAACATAATACTTTCATAATTATCGACAAATTATTGCTACTACTAGTCGTGCTAAGCTATAACCATTTGAGAATTATTACGTCTTATATTTTGCAAATAGCAGTAAGGCCAGCCAGTTATAATAATAAAATCTTTATTTGATTCAAAAGCTTATTAGCTCAAACTAATTCTATTAATTAAAAGAAAAAAAGAAACAAGCACCAAAATATCACCACTGAAAATAAAAAAGTTAAATAAAATCCATTGCAAATTTGAAATGAAAAAAAAAAAGATTTAAAACTTTAATAATCATCGACAAATGATTGCAACTACTACTCGTGCTAAGCTATAACCATTTGAGAATTATTAGGTCTTATATTTTGCAAATAGCAGTAAGGCTAGCCAATTATATTAAAAAAGTCTTTATTTGATTCAAAACCTTATTAGCTCAAACTAATTCGATTACTTAAAAGAAAAAAAGAAACAATCACCAAAATATCACCACTGAAAATAAAAAAGTTAAATAAAATCCATTTAAAATTTGAAATGAAAAAAAAAGATTTAATAATTTCATAATTATCGACAAATTATTGCTACTACTACTCGTGCTAAGCTATAACCATTTGAGAATTATTAGGACTCATATTTTGCAAATAGCAGTAAGGCCAGCCAGTTACAATAAACAAATTTTTATTTGATTCAAAAGCTTATTAGCTCAAACTAATTCTATTAATTAAAAGAAAAAAAGAAACAAGCACCAAAATATCACCACTGAAAATAAAAAAGTTAAATAAAATCCATTGCAAATTTGAATTAAAAAAAAAAAGATTTAATAATTTCATAATTATCCACAAATTATTGCTACTACTACTCGTGCTAAGCTATAACCATTTGAGAATTATTAGGACTCATATTTTGCAAATAGCAGTAAGGCCAGCCAGTTACAATAAAAAAATTTTTATTATTAACATGCACCAAAATATTAACACTGAAAACATGTTACTATAAAATTCCAACTAGAAATGACACTAAAAATTTGAAATGATAAATAAATATGTAATACTTTAATAATCATCGACAAATGATTGCAACTACTACTCGTGCTAAGCTATAACCATTTGAGAATTATTAGGTCTTATATTTTGCAAATAGCAGTAAGGCCAGCCAGTCACAATAAAAAAAATCTTTATTATTAACATGCACCAAAATATTAACACTGAAAACATGTTACCATAAAATTCCAACTAGAAATGACACTAAAAATTTGAAATGATAAAAAAAAATGTAATACTTTAATAATCATCGACAAATGATTGCAACTACTACTCGTGCTAGGCTATAACCATTTGAGAATTATTAGGACTTATATTTTGCAAGTAGCAGTAAGGCCAGCCAGTTACAATACAAAATCTTTATTATTAACATGCACCAAAATATTAACACTGAAAACATGTTACCATAAAATTCCAACTAGAAATAACACTTAAAATTTGAAATGATAAAAAAAAAATGTAATGCTTTAATAATCATCGACAAATGATTGCAACTACTACTCGTGCTAAGCTATAACCATTTGAGAATTATTTGGTCTTATATTTTGCAAATAGCAGTAAGGCTAGCCAATTATAATAAAAAAGTCTTTATTTGATTCAAAACCTTATTAGCTCAAACTAATTCGATTACTTAAAAGAAAAAAAGAAACAATCACCAAAATATCACCACTGAAAATAAAAAAGTTAAATAAAATCCATTTAAAATTTGAAATGAAAAAAAAGATTTAATAATTTCATAATTATCGACAAATTATTGCTACTACTACTCGTGCTAAGCTATAACCATTTGAGAATTATTAGGTCTTATATTTTGCAAATAGCAGTAAGGCCAGCCAGTTACAATAAAAAACAAGCATCAAAATATTAACACTGAAAACATGTTACTAAAAAAATCCAATTAGAAATGACACTAAAAATTTGAAATGAAAAAAAAAATGTAATATTTTAATAATCATAGACAAATGATTGCAACTACTACTCGTGCTAAGCTATAACCATTTGAGAATTATTAGGTCTTATATTTTGCAAATAGCAGTAAGGCCAGCCAGTTATAATAATAAAATCTTTATTTGATTCAAAAGCTTATTAGCTCAAACTAATTCTATTACTTAAAAGAAAAAAAGAAACAATCACCAAAATATCACCACTAAAAATAAAAAAGTTAAATAAAATCCATTGAAAATTTGAATTAAAAAAAAAAGATTTAATAATTTCATAATTATCCACAAATTATTGCTACTACTACTCGTGCTAAGCTATAACCATTTGAGAATTATTAGGACTCATATTTTGCAAATAGCAGTAAGGCCAGCCAGTTACAATAAAAAAATTTTTATTATTAACATGCACCAAAATATTAACACTGAAAACATGTTACTATAAAATTCCAACTAGAAATGACACTAAAAATTTGAAATGATAAATAAATATGTAATACTTTAATAATCATCGACAAATGATTGCAACTACTACTCGTGCTAAGCTATAACCATTTGAGAATTATTAGGTCTTATATTTTGCAAATAGCAGTAAGGCCAGCCAGTCACAATAAAAAAAATCTTTATTATTAACATGCACCAAAATATTAACACTGAAAACATGTTACCATAAAATTCCAACTAGAAATGACACTAAAAATTTGAATTGATAAAAAAAAATGTAATACTTTAATAATCATCGACAAATGATTGCAACTACTACTCGTGCTAGGCTATAACCATTTGAGAATTATTAGGACTTATATTTTGCAAGTAGCAGTAAGGCCAGCCAGTTACAATACAAAATCTTTATTATTAACATGCACCAAAATATTAACACTGAAAACATGTTACCATAAAATTCCAACTAGAAATAACACTTAAAATTTGAAATGATAAAAAAAAAAATGTAATGCTTTAATAATCATCGACAAATGATTGCAACTACTACTCGTGCTAAGCTATAACCATTTGAGAATTATTTGGTCTTATATTTTGCAAATAGCAGTAAGGCTAGCCAATTATAATAAAAAAGTCTTTATTTGATTCAAAACCTTATTAGCTCAAACTAATTCGATTACTTAAAAGAAAAAAAGAAACAATCACCAAAATATCACCACTGAAAATAAAAAAGTTAAATAAAATCCATTTAAAATTTGAAATGAAAAAAAAGATTTAATAATTTCATAATTATCGACAAATTATTGCTACTACTACTCGTGCTAAGCTATAACCATTTGAGAATTATTAGGTCTTATATTTTGCAAATAGCAGTAAGGCCAGCCAGTTACAATAAAAAACAAGCATCAAAATATTAACACTGAAAACATGTTACTAAAAAATCCAATTAGAAATGACACTAAAAATTTGAAATGAAAAAAAAAATGTAATACTTTAATAATCATAGACAAATGATTGCAACTACTACTCGTGCTAAGCTATAACCATTTGAGAATTATTAGGTCTTATATTTTGCAAATAGCAGTAAGGCCAGCCAGTTATAATAATAAAATCTTTATTTGATTCAAAAGCTTATTAGCTCAAACTAATTCTATTACTTAAAAGAAAAAAGAAACAATCACCAAAATATCACCACTAAAAATAAAAAAGTTAAATAAAATCCATTGAAAATTTGAAATGAAAAAAAAAACATATAATACTTTCATAATTATCCACAAATTATTGCTACTACTACTCGTGCTAAGCTATAACCATTTGAGAATTATTAGGTCTTATATTTTGCAAATAGCAGTAAGGCTAGCCAATTATATTAAAAAAGTCTTTATTTGATTCAAAACCTTATTAGCTCAAACTAATTCGATTACTTAAAAGAAAAAAGAAACAATCACCAAAATATCACCACTGAAAATAAAAAAGTTAAATAAAATCCATTTAAAATTTGAAATGAAAAAAAAAGATTTAATAATTTCATAATTATCCACAAATTATTGCTACTACTACTCGTGCTAAGCTATAACCATTTGAGAATTATTAGGACTCATATTTTGCAAATAGCAGTAAGGCCAGCCAGTTACAATAAAAAAATTTTTATTATTAACATGCACCAAAATATTAACACTGAAAACATGTTACTATAAAATCCAACTAGAAATGACACTAAAAATTTGAAATGATAAATAAATATGTAATACTTTAATAATCATCGACAAATGATTGCAACTACTACTCGTGCTAAGCTATAACCATTTGAGAATTATTAGGTCTTATATTTTGCAAATAGCAGTAAGGCCAGCCAGTTACAATAAAAAAATTTTTATTATTAACATGCACCAAAATATTAACACTGAAAACATGTTACTATAAAATTCCAACTAGAAATGACACTAAAAATTTGAAATGATAAAAAAAAATGTAATACTTTAATAATCATCGACAAATGATTGCAACTACTACTCGTGCTAAGCTATAACCATTTGAGAATTATTTGGTCTTATATTTCGCAAATATTGTAACTGAAAAAATGCTAGTTAAATAAAATCCAATTACAAGGACATTGAAAATTTTAAATGAAAAAAAAATTATACTTTAATACTTGAATAGTTATAAAAAAATGGTTGCTACTACTACTCGTGCTAAGCTAAAACCGTTTGAGAATTAGTAGGTCTTATATTTTGCAAATAGCAGTAAGGCCAGCCAGTTACAATAAAAAATCTTTATTTGATTCAAAAGCTTATTAGCTCAAACTAATTCTATTAATTAAAAGAAAAAAAAACAAGTAAGAAGGCTCTAGTCGAGACGGCTCGACTACGAGATACCCTGAACCCTATAGCGCACGCTCTGTTAACCGCGCAGTTGCTGCCGACGGTTGGGGGTGGGATGGGCTATATTGTGAACGCTTATAACTCCATTTCTAGATGGACTATCTTCATGAAACTTTTAGAATATATTAATAGCATTCAAATTTATCCGATTGTCAAATTACAAGTCTCTAGTATTTGAAATACGTTTTTTTCAAATAGGGGGCGAAGGGGGAGTGGCATCTAAAATCTGAAAATTACAAAATCTGCGTATCCATAATATCTATCTAAATATACAAATTTGAAGTCTATAGCCAAAACGGTGTAGAAGTTATGCTCAAAAAACCTAAAACACGTAAACGAAAACAAAATAAACTTGTACTGCGTAACTAAGATACGAGTGTTCATGTAAAATTTCAGCTCTCTAGCTTTTGTAGTTACCGAAATCTCGACGTTCATACGGACGGACGGGCGGACGGACGGACGGACGGACGGACGGACGGACGGACAGATGGACAGGGCTATATCAACTTATTTTTTTGTGCTGATCAAGAATATATATACTTTATGGGGTCTGCGATGTCTCCTTCTGCCTGTTACATACATTTTCACAAAAGCATTATACCCTGAATTCGCATTTTCAATGGGTTCAGGGTATAAAAAGAAACAAGCACCAAAATATTACCACTGAAAAAATGCTAGAGAAATAAAGTCCAATTAAAAGTACATTGAAAGTTTGAAATGAAACAAAAAGAACAGATTTAATACTACAATAATTATCAACAAATGATTGCAACTACTGCTGGTGGTAAGCTATAGTTACAATAAAAAATCTTTATTTATTACAAACCCTTATTAACTCAAACTAATTCTATTAATTAAAAAAAAAAGAAACAATCACCAAAATATTACCACTGAAAAAATGCTAGTTAAATAAAATCCAATTCAAAGGACATTGAAAATTTGATATAAAACAAAAAAAAAAAAAAACATAATACTTTCATAATTATCGACAAATTATTGCTACTACTAGTCGTGCTAAGCTATAACCATTTGAGAATTATTACGTCTTATATTTTGCAAATAGCAGTAAGGCCAGCCAGTTATAATAATAAAATCTTTATTTGATTCAAAAGCTTATTAGCTCAAACTAATTCTATTAATTAAAAGAAAAAAAGAAACAAGCACCAAAATATCACCACTGAAAATAAAAAAGTTAAATAAAATCCATTGCAAATTTGAAATGAAAAAAAAAAAGATTTAAAACTTTAATAATCATCGACAAATGATTGCAACTACTACTCGTGCTAAGCTATAACCATTTGAGAATTATTAGGTCTTATATTTTGCAAATAGCAGTAAGGCTAGCCAATTATATTAAAAAAGTCTTTATTTGATTCAAAACCTTATTAGCTCAAACTAATTCGATTACTTAAAAGAAAAAAAGAAACAATCACCAAAATATCACCACTGAAAATAAAAAAGTTAAATAAAATCCATTTAAAATTTGAAATGAAAAAAAAGATTTAATAATTTCATAATTATCCACAAATTATTGCTACTACTACTCGTGCTAAGCTATAACCATTTGAGAATTATTAGGACTCATATTTTGCAAATAGCAGTAAGGCCAGCCAGTTACAATAAACAAATTTTTATTTGATTCAAAAGCTTATTAGCTCAAACTAATTCTATTAATTAAAAGAAAAAAAGAAACAAGCACCAAAATATCACCACTGAAAATAAAAAAGTTAAATAAAATCCATTGCAAATTTGAATTAAAAAAAAAAGATTAAAACTTTAATAATCATCGACAAATGATTGCAACTACTACTCGTGCTAAGCTATAACCATTTGAGAATTATTAGGTCTTATATTTTGCAAATAGCAGTAAGGCTAGCCAATTATATTAAAAAAGTCTTTATTTGATTCAAAACCTTATTAGCTCAAACTTATTCGATTACTTAAAAGAAAAAAAGAAACAATCACCAAAATATCACCACTGAAAATAAAAAAGTTAAATAAAATCCATTTAAAATTTGAAATGAAAAAAAAAGATTTAATAATTTCATAATTATCCACAAATTATTGCTACTACTACTCGTGCTAAGCTATAACCATTTGAGAATTATTAGGACTCATATTTTGCAAATAGCAGTAAGGCCAGCCAGTTACAATAAAAAAATTTTTATTATTAACATGCACCAAAATATTAACACTGAAAACATGTTACTATAAAATTCCAACTAGAAATGACACTAAAAATTTGAAATGATAAATAAATATGTAATACTTTAATAATCATCGACAAATGATTGCAACTACTACTCGTGCTAAGCTATAACCATTTGAGAATTATTAGGTCTTATATTTTGCAAATAGCAGTAAGGCCAGCCAGTCACAATAAAAAAAATCTTTATTATTAACATGCACCAAAATATTAACACTGAAAACATGTTACCATAAAATTCCAACTAGAAATGACACTAAAAATTTGAAATGATAAAAAAAAATGTAATACTTTAATAATCATCGACAAATGATTGCAACTACTACTCGTGCTAAGCTATAACCATTTGAGAATTATTTGGTCTTATATTTCGCAAATATTGTCACTGAAGAAATGCTAGTTAAATAAAATCCAATTACAAGGACATTGAAAATTTTAAATGAAAAAAATTATACCTTAATACTTGAATAGTTATAAACAAATGGTTGCTACTACTACTCGTGCTAAGCTAAAACCGTTTGAGAACTAGTAGGTCTTATATTTTGCAAATAGCAGTAAGGCCAGCCAGTTACAATAAAAAATCTTTATTTGATTCAAAAACTTATTAGCTCAAACTAATTCTATTAATTAAAAGAAAAAAAAACAGGTAAGAAGGCTCTAGTCGAGACGGCTCGACTACGAGATACCCTGAACCCTATAGCGCACGCTCTGTTAACCGCGCAGTTGCTGCCGACGGTTGGGGGTGGGATGGGCTGTATTTTGAACGCTTATAACTCCATTTCTAGATGGACTATCTTCATGAAACTTTTAGAATATATTAATAGCATTCAAATTTATCCGATTGTCAAATTACAAGTCTCTAGTATTTGAAATACGTTTTTTTTTCAAATAGGGGGCGAAGGGGGCGTGGCATCTAAAATCTGAAAATTACAAAATCTGCGTATCCATAATATCTATCTAAATATACAAATTTGAAGTCTATAGCCAAAACGGTGTAGAAGTTATGCTCAAAAAACGTAAAACACGTAAACGAAAACAAAATAAACTTGTACTGCGTAACTAAGATACGAGTGTTCATGTAAAATTTCAGCTCTCTAGCTTTTGAAGTTACCGAAATCTCGACGTTCATACGGACGGACGGACGGACAGATGGACAGGGCTATATCAACTTATTTTTTTGTGCTGATCAAGAATATATATACTTTATGGGGTCTGCGATGTCTCCTTCTGCCTGTTACATACATTTTCACAAAAGCATTATACCCTGAATTCGCATTTTCAATGGGTTCAGGGTATAAAAAGAAACAAGCACCAAAATATTACCACTGAAAAAATGCTAGAGAAATAAAGTCCAATTAAAAGTACATTGAAAGTTTGAAATGAAACAAAAAGAACAGATTTAATACTACAATAATTATCAACAAATGATTGCAACTACTGCTGGTGGTAAGCTATAGTTACAATAAAAAATCTTTATTTGATACAAACCCTTATTAACTCAAACTAATTCTATTAATTAAAAGAAAAAAGAAACAATCACCAAAATATTACCACTGAAAAAATGCTAGTTAAATAAAATCCAATTAAAAGGACATTGAAAATTCGATATAAAAAAAAATTTAATACTTTCATAATTATCGACAATTTATTGCTACTACTAGTCGTGCTAAGCTATAACCATTTGAGAATTATTAGGTCTTATATTTTGCAAATAGCAGTAAGGCCAGCCAGTTACAATAAAAAAATCTTTATTATTAACAAGCACCAAAATATTAACACTGAAAACATGTTACTATAAAATTCCAACTAGAAATGACACTACAAATTTGAAATCATAAAAAAATGTAATACTTTAATAATCATCGACAAATGATTGCAACTACTACTCGTGCTAAGCTATAACCATTTGAGAATTATTAGGTCTTATATTTTGCAAATAGCAGTAAGGCCAGCCAGTCACAATAAAAAAAAATCTTTATTATTAACATGCACCAAAATATTAACACTGAAAACATGTTACTAAAGAAATCCAATTAGAAATGACACTAAAAATTTGAAATGAAAAAAAAATGTAATACTTTAATAATCATAGACAAATGATTGCAACTACTACTCGTGCTAAGCTATAATCATTTGAGAATTATTAGGTCTAATATTTTGCAAATAGCAGTAAGGCCAGCCAATTATAATAAAAAAGTCTTTATTTGATTCAAAACCTTATTAGCTCAAACTAATTCGATTACTTAAAAGAAAACAAGTAAGAAGGCTCTAGTCGAGACGGCTCGACTACGAGATACCCTGAACCCTGCCAAAAAAAAATATTCTTCTTCTTACCGCACGTATATATTACGCGCCCTCTGCTAACCGCGCAGTTGCTGCCGACGTTTGGGGGTGGGATGGGCTATACTTTGAACGCTTATAACTCCGTTTCTAGATGGACTATCTTCATGAAACTTTCAGAATATATTAATAGCAAGCAAATTTATCCATTTGCCAAATTACAAGTCTCTAGTATTTAAAATAGGTTTTTATCAAATTGGGGGCGAAGGGGGCGTGGCATCCAAAATCTGAAAATTACAAAATCTGCGTATACATAATATCTATCTAAATATACAAATTTGAAGTCTCTAGCTAAAACGGTGTAGAAGTTATGCTCGAAAAACCTAAAAAACGTAAACGAATTTTCGATTTTTTATCGATAATTAAGGAATGGCATGAGTTATCGAAAAAACAAAATAAACTTGTACTGCGTAACTAAGATACGAGTGTTCATGTAAAATTTCAGCTCTCTAGCTTTTGTAGTTTCCGAAATCTCGACGATCATACGGACGGACGGACGGACGGACAGACGGACAAGGCTATATCAACTTATTTTTTTGTGCTGATCAAGAATATATATACTTTATGGGGTCTGCGATGTCTCCTTCTGCCTGTTACATACATTTTCACAAAAGCATTATACCCTGAATTCGCATTTTCAATGGGTTCAGGGTATAAAAAGAAACAAGCACCAAAATATCACCACTGAAAACAAAAAAGTTAAATGAAATCCATTGAAAATTTGAAATGAAAAAAAAAAAAGATTTAAAACTTTAATAATCATCGACAAATGATTGCAAGCTATAACCATTTGAGAATTATTTGGTCTTATATTTCGCAAATATTGTCACTGAAAAAATGCTAGTTAAATAAAATCCAATTACAAGGACATTGAAAATTTTAAATGAAAAAAAATTATACTTTAATACTTTAATAATCATAGACAAATGATTTCAACTACTACTCGTGCTAAGCTTTAACCATTTGAGAATTATTTGGTCTTATATTTCGCAAATATTGTCACTGAAAAATGCTAGTTAAATAAAATCCAATTACAAGGACATTGAAAATTTTAAATGAAAAAAAATTATACCTTAATACTTGAATATAAACAAATGGTTGCTGCTACTACTTGTGCTAAGCTAAAACCGTTTGAGAACTAGTAGGTCTTATATTTTGCAAATAGCAGTAAGGCCAGCCAGTTACAATAAAAAATCTTTATTTGATTCAAAACCTTATTAGCTCAAACTTATTCTATTAATTAAAAGAGAAAAAAACAAGTAAGAAGGCTCTAGTCGAGACGGCTCGACTACGAGATACCCTGAACCCTGCAAAAAAAATTAATATTCTTCTTCTTTACGCACGTATAGCGCACGCTCTGCTAACCGCGTAGTTGCTGCCGACGGTTGGGGGTGGGATAGGCTGTATTTTGAACGCTTATAACTCCATTTCTAGATGGACTCTCTTCATGAAACTTTTAGAATATATTAATAGCATTCAAATTTATCCGATTGCCAAATTACAAGTCTCTAGTATTTGAAATACGTTTTTTTCAAATTGGTGGCGAAGGGGGAGTGGCATCTAAAAGCTGAAAATTACAAAATCTGCGTATCCATAATATCTATCTAAATATATAATTTGAAGTCTATAGCCAAAACGGTGTAGAAGTTATGCTCAAAAACCTAAAAAACGTAAACGAAAACAAAATAAACTTGTACTGCGTAACTAAGATACGAGTGTTCATGTAAAATTTCAGCTCTCTAGCTTTTGTAGTTTCCGAAATATCGACGTTCATACGGACGGACGGACGGACGGACAGGGCTATATCAACTTATTTTTTTGTGCTGATCAAGAATATATATACTTTATGGGGTCTGCGACGTCTCCTTCTGCCTGTTACATACATTTTCACAAAAACATTATACCCTGAATTCCCATTTTCAATGGGTTCAGGGTATAAAAAGAAACAAGCACCAAAATAATTACGTCTTATATTTTGCAAATAGCAGTAAGGCCAGCCAGTTATAATAATAAAATCTTTATTTGATTCAAAAGCTTATTAGCTCAAACTAATTCTATTAATTAAAAGAAAAAAAGAAACAAGCACCAAAATATCACCACTGAAAATAAAAAAGTTAAATAAAATCCATTGAAAATTTGAAATGAAAAAAAAAAAGATTTAAAACTTTAATAATCATCGACAAATGATTGCAACTACTGCTCGTGCTAAGCTATAACCATTTGAGAATTATATCTTATATTTTGCAAATAGCAGTAAGGCTAGCCAATTATAATAAAAGTCTTTATTTGATTCAAAACCTTATTAGCTCAAACTAATTCGATTACTTAAAAGAAAAAAAGAAACAATCACCAAAATATCACCACTGAAAATAAAAAAGTTAAATAAAATCCATTTAAAATTTGAAATGAAAAAAAAAGATTTTATAATTTCATAATTATCGACAAATTATTGCTACTACTACTCGTGCTAAGCTATAACAATTTGAGAATTATTAGGTCTTATATTTTGCAAATACCAGTAAGGCCAGCCAGTTACAATAAAAAATCTTTATTATTAACAAGCACCAAAATATTAACACTGAAAACATGTTACTGAAAAAATCCAACTAGAAATGACACTAAAACTTTGAAATGAAAAACAAAAAATGTAATACTTTAATAATCATCGACAAATGATTGCAACTACTACTCGTGCTAAGCTATAACCATTTGAGAATTATTAGGTCTTATATTTTGCAAATAGCAGTAAGGCCAGCCAGTTACAATAAAAAATCTTTATTTGATTCAAAAGCTTATTAGCTCAAACTAATTCTATTAATTAAAAGAAAAAAAGAAACAAGCACCAAAATATCACCACTAAAACTAAAACAGTTAAATAAAATCCATTGAAAATTTGAAATGAAAAAAAAAAAAGATTTAAAACTTTAATAATCATCGACGAATGGTTGCTACTACTACTCGTGCTAAGCTATAACCATTTGAGAATTATTAGGTCTTATATTTTGCAAATACCAGTAAGGCCAGCCAGTTACAATAAAAAAATCTTTATTATTAACAAGCACCAAAATATTAACACTGAAAACATGTTACTGAAAAAATCCAACTAGAAATGACACTAAAACTTTGAAATGAAAAACAAAAAATGTAATACTTTAATAATCATCGACAAATGATTGCAACTACTACTCGTGCTAAGCTATAACAATTTGAGAATTAGTAGGACTTATATTTTGCAAATAGCACTAAGGCCAGCCAGTTACAATAAAAAAATCTTTATTTGATACAAACCCTTATTAACTCAAACTAATTCTATTAATTAAAAGAAAAACAGAAAAAATCACCAAAATATTACCACTGAAAAAATGCTAGTTAAATAAAATCCAATTAAAAGGACATTGAAAATTTGATATAAAAAAAAAAAATTAATACTTTCATAATTATCGACAAATTATTGCTACTACTACTCGTGCTAAGCTATAACCATTTGAGAATTATTAGGTCTTATATTTTGCAAATACCAGTAAGGCCAGCCAGTTACAATAAAAAAATCTTTATTATTAACATGCACCAAAATATTAACACTCAAAACATGATACTATAAAATTCCAACTAGAAATGACACTAAAAATTTGAAATCATAAAAAAAATGTTATACTTTAATAATCATCGACAAATGATTGCAACTACTACTCGTGCTAGGCTATAACCATTTGAGAATTATTAGGACTTATATTTTGCAAATACCAGTAAGGCCAGCCAGTTACAATAAAAAAAAAATCTTTATTATTAACATGCACCAAAATATTAACACTGAAAACATGTTACTATAAAATTCCAACTAGAAATGACACTAAAAATTTGAAATGATAAAAAAATGTAATACTTTAATAATCATCGACAAATGATTGCAACTACTACTCGTGCTAAGCTATAACCATTTGAGAATTATTTGGTCTTATATTTCGCAAATATTGTCACTGAAAAAATGCTAGTTAAATAAAATCCAATTACAAGGACATTGAAAATTTTAAATGAAAAAAATTATACCTTAATACTTGAATAGTTATAAACAAATGGTTGCTACTACTACTCGTGCTAAGCTAAAACCGTTTGAGAACTAGTAGGTCTTATATTTTGCAAATAGCAGTAAGGCCAGCCAGTTACAATAAAAAATCTTTATTTGATTCAAAACCTTATTAGCTCAAACTTATTCTATTAATTAAAAGAAAAAAAAAACAAGTAAGAAGGCTCTAGTCGAGACGGCTCGACTACGAGATACCCTGAACCCTGCAAAAAAAGTTAATATTCTTCTTCTTTACGCACGTATAGCGCACGCTCTGCTAACCGCGCAGTTGCTGCCGACGGTTGGGGGTGAGATGGGCTGTATTTTGAACGCTTATAACTCCATTTCTAGATGGACTATCTTCATGAAACTTTTAGAATATATTAATAGCATTCAAATTTATCCGATTGCCAAATTACAAGTCTCTAGTATTTGAAATACGTTTTTTCAAATTGGGGGCAAATGGGGCGTGGCATCTAAAATCTGAAAATTGCAAAATGTGCGTATCCATAATATCTATCTAAATATATAATTTGAAGTCTATAGCCAAAACGGTGTAGAAGTTATGCTCAAAAAACCTAAACAACGTAAACGAAAACAAAATAAACTTGTACTGCGTAACTAAGATACGAGTGTTCATGTAAAATTTCAGCTCTCTAGCTTTTGTAGTTTCCGAAATCTCGACGTTCATACGGACGGACGGACGGACGGACGGACGGACAGACGGACAGGGCTATATCAACTTATTTTTTTGTGCTGATCAAGAATATATATACTTTATGGGGTCTGCGATGTCTCCTTCTGCCTGTTACATACATTTTCACAAAAGCATTATACCCTGAATTCCCATTTTCAATGGGTTCAGGGTATAAAAAGAAACAAGCACCAAAGTATTACCACTGAAAAAATGCTAGAGAAATAAAGTCCAATTAAAAGGACATTGAAAGTTTGAAATGAAACAAAAAGAACAGATTTAATACTACATTAATTATCAACAAATGATTGCAACTACTGCTGGTGGTAAGCTATAGTTACAATAAAAAATCTTTATTTATTACAAACCCTTATTAACTCAAACTAATTCTATTAATTAAAAGAAAAAAAGAAACAATCACCAAAATATTACCACTGAAAAAATGCTAGTGAAATAAAATCCAATTCAAAGGACATTGAAAATTTGATATAAAAAAAAAACATTTAATACTTTCATAATTATCGACAAATTATTGCTACTACTACTCGTGCTAAGCTATAACCATTTGAGAATTATTACGTCTTATATTTTGCAAATAGCAGTAAGGCCAGCCAGTTATAATAATAAAATCTTTATTTGATTCAAAAGCTTATTAACTCAAACTAATTCTATTAATTAAGAGAAAAAAAGAAACAAGCACCAAAATATCACCACTAAAAATAAAACAGTTAAATAAAATCCATTGAAAATTTGAAATGAACAAAACAAAAAGATTTAAAACTTTAATAATCATCGACAAATGATTGCAACTACTACTCGTGCTATAACCATTTGAGAATTATTAGGTCTTATATTTTGCAAATAGCAGTAAGGCTAGCCAATTATAATAAAAAAGTCTTTATTTGATTCAAAACCTTATTAGCTCAAACTAATTCGATTACTTAAAAGAAAAAAAGAAACAATCACCAAAATATCACCACTGAAAATAAAAAGTTAAATAAAATCCATTTAAAGTTTGAAATGAAAAAAAAAAACATATAATACTTTCATAATTATCGACAAATTATTGCTACTACTACTCGTGCTAAGCTATAACCATTTGAGAATTATTACGTCTTATATTTTGCAAATAGCAGTAAGGCCAGCCAGTTATAATAATAAAATCTTTATTTGATTCAAAAGCTTATTAGCTCAAACTAATTCTATTAATTAAAAGAAAAAAAGAAACAAGCACCAAAATATCACCACTGAAAATAAAAAGTTAAATAAAATCCATTGAAAATTTGAAATGAAAAAAAAAAAGATTTAAAACTTTAATAATCATCGACAAATGATTGCAACTACTACTCGTGCTAAGCTATAACTATTTGAGAATTATTAGGTCTTATATTTTGCAAATAGCAGTAAGGCTAGCCAATTATATAATAAGTCTTTATTTGATTCAAAACCTTATTAGCTCAAACTAATTCGATTACTTAAAAGAAAAAAAGAAACAATCACCAAAATATCACCACTGAAAATAAAAAGGTTAAATAAAATCCATTGAAAATTTGAAATGAAGAAAAAAAGATTTAATATTTCATAATTATCGACAAATTATTGCTACTACTACTCGTGCTAAGCTATAACCATTTGAGAATTATTAGGTCTTATATTTTGCAAATACCAGTAAGGCCAGCCAGTTACAATAAAAAATCTTTATTTGATTCAAAAACTTATTAGCTCAAACTTATTCTATTAATTAAAAGAAAAAAAGAAACAATCACCAAAATATCACCACTGAAAATAAAAAGGTTAAATAAAATCCATTGAAAATTTGAAATGAAGAAAAAAAGATTTAATATTTCATAATTATCGACAAATGATTGCAACTACTACTCGTGCTAAGCTATAACCATTTGAGAATTATTTGGTCTTATATTTCGCATATATTGTCACTGAAAAAATGCTAGTTAAATAAAATCCAATTACAAGGACATTGAAAATTTTAAATGAAAAAAATTATACCTTAATACTTGAATAGTTATAAACAAATGGTTGCTACTACTACTCGTGCTAAGCTAAAACCGTTTGAGAACTAGTAGGTCTTATATTTTGCAAATAGCAGTAAGGCCAGCCAGTTACAATAAAAAATCTTTATTTGATTCAAAAACTTATTAGCTCAAACTTATTCTATTAATTAAAAGAAAAAAAAAAAACAAGTAAGAAGGCTCTAGTCGAGACGGCTCGACTACGAGATACCCTGAACCCTGCAAAAAAAGTTAATATTCTTCTTCTTTACGCACGTATAGCGTACGCTCTGCTAACCGCGCAGTTGCTGCCGACGGTTGGGGGTGAGATGGGCTGTATTTTGAACGCTTATAACTCCATTTCTAGATGGACTATCTTCATGAAACTTTTAGAATATATTAATAGCATTCAAATTTATCCGATTGCCAAATTACAAGTCTCTAGTATTTGAAATACGTTTTTTTCAAATTGGGGGCAAATGGGGCGTGGCATCTAAAATCTGAAAATTGCAAAATCTGCGTATCCATAATATCTATCTAAATATACAAATTTGAAGTCTATAGCCAAAACGGTGTAGAAGTTATGCTCAAAAAAACTAAAAAACGTAAACGAAAACAAAATAAACTTGTACTGCGTAACTAAGATACGAGTGTTCATGTAAAATTTCAGCTCTCTAGCTTTTGTAGTTTCCGAAATCTCGACGTTCATACGGACGGACGGACGGACGGACGGACGGACAGACGGACAGGGCTATATCAACTTATTTTTTTGTGCTGATCAAGAATATATATACTTTATGGGGTCTGCGATGTCTCCTTCTGCCTGTTACATACATTTTCACAAAAGCATTATACCCTGAATTCCCATTTTCAATGGGTTCAGGGTATAAAAAGAAACAAGCACCAAAGTATTACCACTGAAAAAATGCTAGAGAAATAAAGTCCAATTAAAAGGACATTGAAAGTTTGAAATGAAACAAAAAGAACAGATTTAATACTACAATAATTATCAACAAATGATTGCAACTACTGCTGGTGGTAAGCTATAGTTACAATAGTTATTTGATACAAACCCTTATTAACTCAAACTAATTCTATTAATTAAAAGAAAAAAGAAACAATCACCAAAATATTACCACTGAAAAAATGCTAGTGAAATAAAATCCAATTCAAAGGACATTGAAAATTTGATATAAAAAAAAAAAAAAAAAACATATAATACTTTCATAATTATCGACAAATTATTGCTACTACTACTCGTGCTAAGCTATAACCATTTGAGAATTATTACGTCTTATATTTTGCAAATAGCAGTAAGGCCAGCCAGTTATAATAATAAAATCTTTATTTGATTCAAAAGCTTATTAGCTCAAACTAATTCTATTAATTAAAAGAAAAAAAGAAACAAGCACCAAAATATCACCACTGAAAATAAAAAAGTTAAATAAAATCCATTGAAAATTTGAAATGAAAAAAAAAAAAAAAGATTTAAAACTTTAATAATCATCGACAAATGATTGCAACTACTACTCGTGCTAAGCTATAACCATTTGAGAATTATTAGGTCTTATATTTTGCAAATAGCAGTAAGGCCAGCCAGTCACAATAAAAAAAAATCTTTATTATTAACATGCACCAAAATATTAACACTGAAAACATGTTACCATAAAATTCCAACTAGAAATGACACTAAAAATTTGAAATGATAAAAAAAATGTAATACTTTAATAATCATAGACAAATGATTGCAACTACTACTCGTGCTAAGCTATAACCATTTGAGAATTATTAGGTCTTATATTTTGCAAATAGCAGTAAGGCTAGCCAGTTATAATAATAAAATCTTTATTTGATTCAAAAGCTTATTAGCTCAAACTAATTCTATTAATTAAAAGAAAAAAAGAAACAAGCACCAAAATATCACCACTAAAAATAAAACAGTTAAATAAAATCCATTAAAAATTTGAAATGAACAAAAAAAAAGATTTAAAACTTTAATAATCATCGACAAATGATTGCAACTACTACTCGTGCTATAACCATTTGAGAATTATTAGGTCTTATATTTTGCAAATACCAGTAAGGCCAGCCAGTTACAATAAAAAATCTTTATTATTAATAAGCACCAAAATATTAGCACTGAAAACATGTTACTAAAAAAATCCAATTAGAAATGACACTAAAAATTTGAAATGAAAAAAAAGTAATACTTGAATAATCATAGACAAATGATTGCAACTACTACTCGTGCTAAGCTATAACTATTTGAGAATTATTAGGTCTTATATTTTGCAAATACCAGTAAGGCTAGCCAATTATAATAAAAGTCTTTATTTGATTCAAAACCTTATTAGCTCAAACTAATTCGATTACTTAAAAGAAAAAAAGAAACAATCACCAAAATATCACCACTGAAAATAAAAAAGTTAAATAAAATCCATTGAAAATTTGAAATGAAAAAAAAAAAGATTTAATATTTCATAATTATCGACAAATTATTGCTACTACTACTCGTGCTAAGCTATAACCATTTGAGAATTATTAGGTCTTATATTTTGCAAATACCAGTAAGGCCAGCCAGTTACAATAAAAAATCTTTATTATTAACAAGCACCAAAATATTAGCACTGAAAACATGTTACTAAAAAAATCCAATTAGAAATGACACTAAAAATTTGAAATGAAAAAAAAAATGTAATACTTTAATAATCATAGACAAATGATTGCAACTACTACTCGTGCTAAGCTATAACCATTTGAGAATTATTACGTCTTATATTTTGCAAATAGCAGTAAGGCCAGCCAGTTATAATAATAAAATCTTTATTTGATTCAAAAGCTTATTAGCTCAAACTAATTCTATTAATTAAAAGAAAAAAAGAAACAAGCACCAAAATATCACCACTAAAACTAAAACAGTTAAATAAAATCCATTGAAAATTTGAAATGAAAAAAAAAAAAGATTTAAAACTTTAATAATCATCGACGAATGGTTGCTACTACTACTCGTGCTAAGCTATAACCATTTGAGAATTATTACGTCTTATATTTTGCAAATAGCAGTAAGGCCAGCCAGTTATAATAATAAAATCTTTATTTGATTCAAAAGCTTATTAACTCAAACTAATTCTATTAATTAAGAGAAAAAAAGAAACAAGCACCAAAATATCACCACTAAAAATAAAACAGTTAAATAAAATCCATTGAAAATTTGAAATGAACAAAACAAAAAGATTTAAAACTTTAATAATCATCGACAAATGATTGCTACTACTACTCGTGCTATAACCATTTGAGAATTATTAGGTCTTATATTTTGCAAATAGCAGTAAGGCTAGCCAATTATAATAAAAAAGTCTTTATTTGATTCAAAACCTTATTAGCTCAAACTAATTCGATTACTTAAAAGAAAAAAAGAAACAATCACCAAAATATCACCACTGAAAATAAAAAGTTAAATAAAATCCATTTAAATTTTGAAATGAAAAAAAAAAACATATAATACTTTCATAATTATCGACAAATTATTGCTACTACTACTCGTGCTAAGCTATAACCATTTGAGAATTATTACGTCTTATATTTTGCAAATAGCAGTAAGGCCAGCCAGTTATAATAATAAAATCTTTATTTGATTCAAAAGCTTATTAGCTCAAACTAATTCTATTAATTAAAAGAAAAAAGAAACAAGCACCAAAATATCACCACTGAAAATAAAAAGTTAAATAAAATCCATTGAAAATTTGAAATGAAAAAAAAAAGATTTAAAACTTTAATAATCATCGACAAATGATTGCAACTACTACTCGTGCTAAGCTATAACTATTTGAGAATTATTAGGTCTTATATTTTGCAAATAGCAGTAAGGCTAGCCAATTATATAATAAAAGTCTTTATTTGATTCAAAACCTTATTAGCTCAAACTAATTCGATTACTTAAAAGAAAAAAAGAAACAATCACCAAAATATCACCACTGAAAATAAAAAGGTTAAATAAAATCCATTGAAAATTTGAAATGAAGAAAAAAAGATTTAATATTTCATAATTATCGACAAATTATTGCTACTACTACTCGTGCTAAGCTATAACCATTTGAGAATTATTAGGTCTTATATTTTGCAAATACCAGTAAGGCCAGCCAGTTACAATAAAAAATCTTTATTATTAACAAGCACCAAAATATTAGCACTGAAAACATGTTACTAAAAAAATCCAATTAGAAATGACACTACAAATTTGAAATGATAAAAAAAAATGTAATACTTTAATAATCATCGACAAATGATTGCAACTACTACTCGTGCTAAGCTATAACCATTTGAGAATTATTTGGTCTTATATTTCGCAAATATTGTCACTGAAAAAATGCTAGTTAAATAAAATCCAATTACAAGGACATTGAAAATTTTAAATGAAAAAAATTATACCTTAATACTTGAATAGTTATAAACAAATGGTTGCTACTACTACTCGTGCTAAGCTAAAACCGTTTGAGAACTAGTAGGTCTTATATTTTGCAAATAGCAGTAAGGCCAGCCAGTTACAATAAAAAATCTTTATTTGATTCAAAAACTTATTAGCTCAAACTTATTCTATTAATTAAAAGAAAAAAAAAAACAAGTAAGAAGGCTCTAGTCGAGACGGCTCGACTACGAGATACCCTGAACCCTGCAAAAAAAGTTAATATTCTTCTTCTTTACGCACGTATAGCGCACGCTCTGCTAACCGCGCAGTTGCTGCCGACGGTTGGGGGTGAGATGGGCTGTATTTTGAACGCTTATAACTCCATTTCTAGATGGACTATCTTCATGAAACTTTTAGAATATATTAATAGCATTCAAATTTATCCGATTGCCAAATTACAAGTCTCTAGTATTTGAAATACGTTTTTTTCAAATTGGGGGCAAATGGGGCGTGGCATCTAAAATCTGAAAATTGCAAAATCTGCGTATCCATAATATCTATCTAAATATACAAATTTGAAGTCTATAGCCAAAACGGTGTAGAAGTTATGCTCAAAAAAACTAAAAAACGTAAACGAAAACAAAATAAACTTGTACTGCGTAACTAAGATACGAGTGTTCATGTAAAATTTCAGCTCTCTAGCTTTTGTAGTTTCCGAAATCTCGACGTTCATACGGACGGACGGACGGACGGACGGACGGACAGACGGACAGGGCTATATCAACTTATTTTTTTGTGCTGATCAAGAATATATATACTTTATGGGGTCTGCGATGTCTCCTTCTGCCTGTTACATACATTTTCACAAAAGCATTATACCCTGAATTCCCATTTTCAATGGGTTCAGGGTATAAAAAGAAACAAGCACCAAAGTATTACCACTGAAAAAATGCTAGAGAAATAAAGTCCAATTAAAAGGACATTGAAAGTTTGAAATGAAACAAAAAGAACAGATTTAATACTACAATAATTATCAACAAATGATTGCAACTACTGCTGGTGGTAAGCTATAGTTACAATAGTTATTTGATACAAACCCTTATTAACTCAAACTAATTCTATTAATTAAAAGAAAAAAAGAAACAATCACCAAAATATTACCACTGAAAAAATGCTAGTGAAATAAAATCCAATTCAAAGGACATTGAAAATTTGATATAAAAAAAAAAAAAAAAAACATATAATACTTTCATAATTATCGACAAATTATTGCTACTACTACTCGTGCTAAGCTATAACCATTTGAGAATTATTACGTCTTATATTTTGCAAATAGCAGTAAGGCCAGCCAGTTATAATAATAAAATCTTTATTTGATTCAAAAGCTTATTAGCTCAAACTAATTCTATTAATTAAAAGAAAAAAAGAAACAAGCACCAAAATATCACCACTGAAAATAAAAAAGTTAAATAAAATCCATTGAAAATTTGAAATGAAAAAAAAAAAAAAGACTTAAAACTTTAATAATCATCGACAAATGATTGCAACTACTACTCGTGCTAAGCTATAACCATTTGAGAATTATTAGGTCTTATATTTTGCAAATAGCAGTAAGGCCAGCCAGTCATAATAAAAAAAATCTTTATTATTAACATGCACCAAAATATTAACACTGAAAACATGTTACCATAAAATTCCAACTAGAAATGACACTAAAAATTTGAAATGATAAAAAAAAAATGTAATACTTTAATAATCATAGACAAATGATTGCAACTACTACTCGTGCTAAGCTATAACCATTTGAGAATTATTAGGTCTTATATTTTGCAAATAGCAGTAAGGCTAGCCAGTTATAATAATAAAATCTTTATTTGATTCAAAAGCTTATTAGCTCAAACTAATTCTATTAATTAAAAGAAAAAAAGAAACAAGCACCAAAATATCACCACTAAAAATAAAACAGTTAAATAAAATCCATTGAAAATTTGAAATGAACAAAAAAAAAAGATTTAAAACTTTAATAATCATCGACAAATGATTGCAACTACTACTCGTGCTATAACCATTTGAGAATTATTAGGTCTTATATTTTGCAAATACCAGTAAGGCCAGCCAGTTACAATAAAAAATCTTTATTATTAATAAGCACCAAAATATTAGCACTGAAAACATGTTACTAAAAAAATCCAATTAGAAATGACACTAAAAATTTGAAATGAAAAAAAAAATGTAATACTTTAATAATCATAGACAAATGATTGCAACTACTACTCGTGCTAAGCTATAACCATTTGAGAATTATTACGTCTTATATTTTGCAAATAGCAGTAAGGCCAGCCAGTTATAATAATAAAATCTTTATTTGATTCAAAAGCTTATTAGCTCAAACTAATTCTATTAATTAAAAGAAAAAAAGAAACAAGCACCAAAATATCACCACTAAAAATAAAACAGTTAAATAAAATCCATTGAAAATTTGAAATGAAAAAAAAAAAAAAAAACATAATACTTTCATAATTATCGACAAATTATTGCTACTACTACTCGTGCTAAGCTATAACCATTTGAGAATTATTACGTCTTATATTTTGCAAATAGCAGTAAGGCCAGCCAGTTATAATAATAAAATCTTTATTTGATTCAAAAGCTTATTAACTCAAACTAATTCTATTAATTAAGAGAAAAAAAGAAACAAGCACCAAAATATCACCACTAAAAATAAAACAGTTAAATAAAATCCATTGAAAATTTGAAATGAACAAAACAAAAAGATTTAAAACTTTAATAATCATCGACAAATGATTGCAACTACTACTCGTGCTATAACCATTTGAGAATTATTAGGTCTTATATTTTGCAAATAGCAGTAAGGCTAGCCAATTATAATAAAAAAGTCTTTATTTGATTCAAAAGCTCAAACTAATTCGATTACTTAAAAGAAAAAAAGAAACAATCACCAAAATATCACCACTGAAAATAAAAAGTTAAATAAAATCCATTTAAAGTTTGAAATGAAAAAAAAAACATATAATACTTTCATAATTATCGACAAATTATTGCTACTACTACTCGTGCTAAGCTATAACCATTTGAGAATTATTACGTCTTATATTTTGCAAATAGCAGTAAGGCCAGCCAGTTATAATAATAAAATCTTTATTTGATTCAAAAGCTTATTAGCTCAAACTAATTCTATTAATTAAAAGAAAAAAAGAAACAAGCACCAAAATATCACCACTGAAAATAAAAAGTTAAATAAAATCCATTGAAAATTTGAAATGAAAAAAAAAAGATTTAAAACTTTAATAATCATCGACAAATGATTGCAACTACTACTCGTGCTAAGCTATAACTATTTGAGAATTATTAGGTCTTATATTTTGCAAATAGCAGTAAGGCTAGCCAATTATATAATAAAAGTCTTTATTTGATTCAAAACCTTATTAGCTCAAACTAATTCGATTACTTAAAAGAAAAAAAGAAACAATCACCAAAATATCACCACTGAAAATAAAAAGGTTAAATAAAATCCATTGAAAATTTTAAATGAAGAAAAAAAGATTTAATATTTCATAATTATCGACAAATTATTGCTACTACTACTCGTGCTAAGCTATAACCATTTGAGAATTATTAGGTCTTATATTTTGCAAATACCAGTAAGGCCAGCCAGTTACAATAAAAAATCTTTATTATTAACAAGCACCAAAATATTAGCACTGAAAACATGTTACTAAAAAAATCCAATTAGAAATGACACTACAAATTTGAAATGATAAAAAAAAAAATGTAATACTTTAATAATCATCGACAAATGATTGCAACTACTTCTCGTGCTAAGCTATAACCATTTGAGAATTATTTGGTCTTATATTTCGCAAATATTGTCACTGAAAAAATGCTAGTTAAATAAAATCCAATTACAAGGACATTGAAAATTTTAAATGAAAAAAATTATACCTTAATACTTGAATAGTTATAAACAAATGGTTGCTACTACTACTCGTGCTAAGCTAAAACCGTTTGAGAACTAGTAGGTCTTATATTTTGCAAATAGCAGTAAGGCCAGCCAGTTACAATAAAAAATCTTTATTTGATTCAAAAACTTATTAGCTCAAACTTATTCTATTAATTAAAAGAAAAAAAAAAACAAGTAAGAAGGCTCTAGTCGAGACGGCTCGACTACGAGATACCCTGAACCCTGCAAAAAAAGTTAATATTCTTCTTCTTTACGCACGTATAGCGCACGCTCTGCTAACCGCGCAGTTGCTGCCGACGGTTGGGGGTGAGATGGGCTGTATTTTGAACGCTTATAACTCCATTTCTAGATGGACTATCTTCATGAAACTTTTAGAATATATTAATAGCATTCAAATTTATCCGATTGCCAAATTACAAGTCTCTAGTATTTGAAATACGTTTTTTTCAAATTGGGGGCAAATGGGGCGTGGCATCTAAAATCTGAAAATTGCAAAATCTGCGTATCCATAATATCTATCTAAATATACAAATTTGAAGTCTATAGCCAAAACGGTGTAGAAGTTATGCTCAAAAAAACTAAAAAACGTAAACGAAAACAAAATAAGCTTGTACTGCGTAACTAAGATACGAGTGTTCATGTAAAATTTCAGCTCTCTAGCTTTTGTAGTTTCCGAAATCTCGACGTTCATACGGACGGACGGACGGACGGACGGACGGACAGACGGACAGGGCTATATCAACTTATTTTTTTGTGCTGATCAAGAATATATATACTTTATGGGGTCTGCGATGTCTCCTTCTGCCTGTTACATACATTTTCACAAAAGCATTATACCCTGAATTCCCATTTTCAATGGGTTCAGGGTATAAAAAGAAATAAGCACCAAAGTATTACCACTGAAACAAGTAAGAAAGCTGTAGTCGAGACTGCTCGACTACGAAATCCCCCGAACCCCTCTTAGAAAGAATAATATTCTAAGAATTATTCGATTCGTTTCTGCACGCATAGCAAAGTACACATGCATACACACGCTGATCTACGCTTGTACGCATGCATGTGTGTATGCATTGCAGGCGTCTTGCTGACTCGCTGTCTCGCTTGCTCTGTCACGTTTGTTAAGCTGCGAAAACTTATTTGATTCATAATTCTGTTTCGTAATCAAACTGTCAGGTCTATATGTCAAACCAAACTGTATGACTTTAAAATAAGTGTTTTAACACATTTTGAGGTGAATTGGGGACCGGGATCCAAAATCTGACAAAAACCGATATTGTATTAAATTAGTATCTATGTATATCTATATAAAAAAAAATAAAAATTATTATTCAGTGCTATGCGTCATATACGAAACAAAACAAAAACTAAAGCAGAGGCTGAAAATACAAATACAATTCAAAGACAATACTAAACACAATTCAAAGACAATTCTGATTCTAAGAATCTGCATGGATGGCAACATAGAAAACAGCCCAAGCTGTTTTGTGTGTATATGTGCACACGCATAGGAAAATTGCTTTGCGTTGCCAACGTTGCTTGCATTTGCATTGCGATTTTAATTGCTTTATTTTGTTTAATAAATATGAACGTATTTAAGGAATTGTATTAAAAGTTTCAGCATATGATCTAGATATTCTATTGAACATTTTACGATTTTTTAGAAATCTCAACGCTTACAATTAGCTTTACATACAAATGTCAAATGCGCACGCAGCCACACGCTGATCGACGCTTGCACGTATACATACATACATATGTATATGTATTGCAGGCGTCTTGCTGACGCGCTGCTTAGCTTGCTCTGCCACGTGGGTTGCGTTGCGACAACTTCTATGATTAATAACTCTGTTTCTAGATGGACATTTGTAATCACACGTTCAGATTATGATCATGACAATCATATCTATATGCCAAACCAAACTGTATGTCTCTAGTATTTGAAATACATTTTTTACACATTCGGGGGTGTGGAGATGAATTGGGGACCGGAATCCAAAATCTGCCAAAAACCGAAATTGTATTAAATTAATATCTATATAAATGTAGAAGACTTGGAGACTCTAACTCTAAAGATGAGCGAGATATAATTTTATAACTGATTCTCGATAAATTGATATATCGATAACTCTGGAAATATAAGAGTTATCGAATTTCGGAAACAAACTCGTACTGCGCGTGCAATATACGAACCTAACACAAAAAGAATGAAGTCTCTAGCTTTTGTATCTTCGGATATCCTTGCGTTCAAACATACGGACAGACGGACAGACGGACAGACGGACGGACGGACAGACGGACAGACGGACAGACGGACATGGCTATATCAACTTTTCTCGTCACCCTGATCAAGAATATATATACTTTATGGGGTCTGCCACGCCTCCTTCTCCCTGTTACATACATTTAACAAAACCATTATACCCTGATTTCCCATTTTCAATGGGTTCAGGGTATAAAAATGCTAGAGAAATAAAGTCCAATTAAAAGGACATTGAAAGTTTGAAATGAAACAAAAAGAACAGATTTAATACTACAATAATTATCAACAAATGATTGCAACTACTGCTGGTGGTAAGCTATAGTTACAATAGTTATTTGATACAAACCCTTATTAACTCAAACTAATTCTATTAATTAAAAGAAAAAAAGAAACAATCACCAAAATATTACCACTGAAAAAATGCTAGTGAAATAAAATCCAATTCAAAGGACATTGAAAATTTGATATAAAAAAAAAAAAAAACATATAATACTTTCATAATTATCGACAAATTATTGCTACTACTACTCGTGCTAAGCTATAACCATTTGAGAATTATTACGTCTTATATTTTGCAAATAGCAGTAAGGCCAGCCAGTTATAATAATAAAATCTTTATTTGATTCAAAAGCTTATTAGCTCAAACTAATTCTATTAATTAAAAGAAAAAAAGAAACAAGCACCAAAATATCACCACTAAAAATAAAACAGTTAAATAAAATCCATTGAAAATTTGAAATGAACAAAAAAAAGATTTAAAACTTTAATAATCATCGACAAATGATTGCAACTACTACTCGTGCTATAACCATTTGAGAATTATTAGGTCTTATATTTTGCAAATAGCAGTAAGGCTAGCCAATTATAATAAAAAAGTCTTTATTTGATTCAAAACCTTATTAGCTCAAACTAATTCGATTACTTAAAAGAAAAAAAGAAACAATCACCAAAATATCACCACTGAAAATAAAAAGTTAAATAAAATCCATTTAAAATTTGAAATGAAAAAAAAAAAGATTTAATAATTTCATAATTATCGACAAATTATTGCTACTACTACTCGCGCTAAGCTATAACCATTTGAGAATTATTAGGTCTTATATTTTGCAAATACCAGTAAGGCCAGCCAGTTACAATAAAAAAAACAAGCACCAAAATATTAACACTGAAAACATGTTACTATAAAATTCCAACTAGAAATGACACTAAAAATTTGAAATCATAAAAAAAAAATGTAATACTTTAATAATCATCGACAAATGATTGCAACTACTACTCGTGCTAAGCTATAACCATTTGAGAATTATTAGGTCTTATATTTTGCAAATAGCAGTAAGGCCAGCCAGTCACAATAAAAAAATCTTTATTATTAACATGCACCAAAATATTAACACTGAAAACATGTTACTAAAAAAATCCAATTAGAAATGACACTAAAAATTTGAAATGAAAAAAAATGTAATACTTTAATAATCATAGACAAATGATTGCAACTACTACTCGTGCTAAGCTATAACCATTTGAGAATTATTACGTCTTATATTTTGCAAATAGCAGTAAGGCCAGCCAGTTATAATAATAAAATCTTTATTTGATTCAAAAGCTTATTAGCTCAAACTAATTCTATTAATTAAAAGAAAAAAAGAAACAAGCACCAAAATATCACCACTAAAAATAAAACAGTTAAATAAAATCCATTGAAAATTTGAAATGAACAAAAAAAAAAGATTTAAAACTTTAATAATCATCGACAAATGATTGCAACTACTACTCGTGCTATAACCATTTGAGAATTATTAGGTCTTATATTTTGCAAATAGCAGTAAGGCTAGCCAATTATAATAAAAAAGTCTTTATTTGATTCAAAACCTTATTAGCTCAAACTAATTCGATTACTTAAAAGAAAAAAAGAAACAATCACCAAAATATCACCACTGAAAATAAAAAGTTAAATAAAATCCATTGAAAATTTGAAATGAAGAAAAAAAGATTTAATATTTCATAATTATCGACAAATTATTGCTACTACTACTCGTGCTAAGCTATAACCATTTGAGAATTATTAGGTCTTATATTTTGCAAATACCAGTAAGGCCAGCCAGTTACAATAAAAAATCTTTATTATTAACAAGCACCAAAATATTAGCACTGAAAACATGTTACTAAAAAAATCCAATTAGAAATGACACTACAAATTTGAAATGATAAAAAAAAAAATGTAATACTTTAATAATCATCGACAAATGATTGCAACTACTACTCGTGCTAAGCTATAACCATTTGAGAATTATTTGGTCTTATATTTCGCAAATATTGTCACTGAAAAAATGCTAGTTAAATAAAATCCAATTACAAGGACATTGAAAATTTTAAATGAAAAAAATTATACCTTAATACTTGAATAGTTATAAACAAATGGTTGCTACTACTACTCGTGCTAAGCTAAAACCGTTTGAGAACTAGTAGGTCTTATATTTTGCAAATAGCAGTAAGGCCAGCCAGTTACAATAAAAAATCTTTATTTGATTCAAAAACTTATTAGCTCAAACTTATTCTATTAATTAAAAGAAAAAAAAAACAAGTAAGAAGGCTCTAGTCGAGACGGCTCAACTACGAGATACCCTGAACCCTGCAAAAAAAGTTAATATTCTTCTTCTTTACGCACGTATAGCGCACGCTCTGCTAACCGCGCAGTTGCTGCCGACGGTTGGGGGTGAGATGGGCTGTATTTTGAACGCTTATAACTCCATTTCTAGATGGACTATCTTCATGAAACTTTTAGAATATATTAATAGCATTCAAATTTATCCGATTGCCAAATTACAAGTCTCTAGTATTTGAAATACGTTTTTTTCAAATTGGGGGCAAATGGGGCGTGGCATCTAAAATCTGAAAATTGCAAAATCTGCGTATCCATAATATCTATCTAAATATACAAATTTGAAGTCTATAGCCAAAACGGTGTAGAAGTTATGCTCAAAAAAACTAAAAAACGTAAACGAAAACAAAATAAGCTTGTACTGCGTAACTAAGATACGAGTGTTCATGTAAAATTTCAGCTCTCTAGCTTTTGTAGTTTCCGAAATCTCGACGTTCATACGGACGGACGGACGGACGGACGGACGGACAGACGGACAGGGCTATATCAACTTATTTTTTTGTGCTGATCAAGAATATATATACTTTATGGGGTCTGCGATGTCTCCTTCTGCCTGTTACATACATTTTCACAAAAGCATTATACCCTGAATTCCCATTTTCAATGGGTTCAGGGTATAAAAAGAAATAAGCACCAAAGTATTACCACTGAAACAAGTAAGAAAGCTGTAGTCGAGACTGCTCGACTACGAAATCCCCCGAACCCCTCTTAGAAAGAATAATATTCTAAGAATTATTCGATTCGTTTCTGCACGCATAGCAAAGTACACATGCATACACACGCTGATCTACGCTTGTACGCATGCATGTGTGTATGCATTGCAGGCGTCTTGCTGACTCGCTGTCTCGCTTGCTCTGTCACGTTTGTTAAGCTGCGAAAACTTATTTGATTCATAATTCTGTTTCGTAATCAAACTGTCAGGTCTATATGTCAAACCAAACTGTATGACTTTAAAATAAGTGTTTTAACACATTTTGAGGTGAATTGGGGACCGGGATCCAAAATCTGACAAAAACCGATATTGTATTAAATTAGTATCTATGTATATCTATATAAAAAAAAATAAAAATTATTATTCAGTGCTATGCGTCATATACGAAACAAAACAAAAACTAAAGCAGAGGCTGAAAATACAAATACAATTCAAAGACAATACTAAACACAATTCAAAGACAATTCTGATTCTAAGAATCTGCATGGATGGCAACATAGAAAACAGCCCAAGCTGTTTTGTGTGTATATGTGCACACGCATAGGAAAATTGCTTTGCGTTGCCAACGTTGCTTGCATTTGCATTGCGATTTTAATTGCTTTATTTTGTTTAATAAATATGAACGTATTTAAGGAATTGTATTAAAAGTTTCAGCATATGATCTAGATATTCTATTGAACATTTTACGATTTTTTAGAAATCTCAACGCTTACAATTAGCTTTACATACAAATGTCAAATGCGCACGCAGCCACACGCTGATCGACGCTTGCACGTATACATACATACATATGTATATGTATTGCAGGCGTCTTGCTGACGCGCTGCTTAGCTTGCTCTGCCACGTGGGTTGCGTTGCGACAACTTCTATGATTAATAACTCTGTTTCTAGATGGACATTTGTAATCACACGTTCAGATTATGATCATGACAATCATATCTATATGCCAAACCAAACTGTATGTCTCTAGTATTTGAAATACATTTTTTACACATTCGGGGGTGTGGAGATGAATTGGGGACCGGAATCCAAAATCTGCCAAAAACCGAAATTGTATTAAATTAATATCTATATAAATGTAGAAGACTTGGAGACTCTAACTCTAAAGATGAGCGAGATATAATTTTATAACTGATTCTCGATAAATTGATATATCGATAACTCTGGAAATATAAGAGTTATCGAATTTCGGAAACAAACTCGTACTGCGCGTGCAATATACGAACCTAACACAAAAAGAATGAAGTCTCTAGCTTTTGTATCTTCGGATATCCTTGCGTTCAAACATACGGACAGACGGACAGACGGACAGACGGACGGACGGACAGACGGACAGACGGACAGACGGACATGGCTATATCAACTTTTCTCGTCACCCTGATCAAGAATATATATACTTTATGGGGTCTGCCACGCCTCCTTCTCCCTGTTACATACATTTAACAAAACCATTATACCCTGATTTCCCATTTTCAATGGGTTCAGGGTATAAAAATGCTAGAGAAATAAAGTCCAATTAAAAGGACATTGAAAGTTTGAAATGAAACAAAAAGAACAGATTTAATACTACAATAATTATCAACAAATGATTGCAACTACTGCTGGTGGTAAGCTATAGTTACAATAGTTATTTGATACAAACCCTTATTAACTCAAACTAATTCTATTAATTAAAAGAAAAAAAGAAACAATCACCAAAATATTACCACTGAAAAAATGCTAGTGAAATAAAATCCAATTCAAAGGACATTGAAAATTTGATATAAAAAAAAAAAAAAACATATAATACTTTCATAATTATCGACAAATTATTGCTACTACTACTCGTGCTAAGCTATAACCATTTGAGAATTATTACGTCTTATATTTTGCAAATAGCAGTAAGGCCAGCCAGTTATAATAATAAAATCTTTATTTGATTCAAAAGCTTATTAGCTCAAACTAATTCTATTAATTAAAAGAAAAAAAGAAACAAGCACCAAAATATCACCACTAAAAATAAAACAGTTAAATAAAATCCATTGAAAATTTGAAATGAACAAAAAAAAAAGATTTAAAACTTTAATAATCATCGACAAATGATTGCAACTACTACTCGTGCTATAACCATTTGAGAATTATTAGGTCTTATATTTTGCAAATAGCAGTAAGGCTAGCCAATTATAATAAAAAAGTCTTTATTTGATTCAAAACCTTATTAGCTCAAACTAATTCGATTACTTAAAAGAAAAAAAGAAACAATCACCAAAATATCACCACTGAAAATAAAAAGTTAAATAAAATCCATTTAAAATTTGAAATGAAAAAAAAAAAAGATTTAATAATTTCATAATTATCGACAAATTATTGCTACTACTACTCGCGCTAAGCTATAACCATTTGAGAATTATTAGGTCTTATATTTTGCAAATACCAGTAAGGCCAGCCAGTTACAATAAAAAAAACAAGCACCAAAATATTAACACTGAAAACATGTTACTATAAAATTCCAACTAGAAATGACACTAAAAATTTGAAATCATAAAAAAAAAATGTAATACTTTAATAATCATCGACAAATGATTGCAACTACTACTCGTGCTAAGCTATAACCATTTGAGAATTATTAGGTCTTATATTTTGCAAATAGCAGTAAGGCCAGCCAGTCACAATAAAAAAAATCTTTATTATTAACATGCACCAAAATATTAACACTGAAAACATGTTACTAAAAAAATCCAATTAGAAATGACACTAAAAATTTGAAATGAAAAAAAAAATGTAATACTTTAATAATCATAGACAAATGATTGCAACTACTACTCGTGCTAAGCTATAACCATTTGAGAATTATTACGTCTTATATTTTGCAAATAGCAGTAAGGCCAGCCAGTTATAATAATAAAATCTTTATTTGATTCAAAAGCTTATTAGCTCAAACTAATTCTATTAATTAAAAGAAAAAAAGAAACAAGCACCAAAATATCACCACTAAAAATAAAACAGTTAAATAAAATCCATTGAAAATTTGAAATGAAAAAAAAAAAAACATAATACTTTCATAATTATCGACAAATTATTGCTACTACTACTCGTGCTAAGCTATAACCATTTGAGAATTATTACGTCTTATATTTTGCAAATAGCAGTAAGGCCAGCCAGTTATAATAATAAAATCTTTATTTGATTCAAAAGCTTATTAACTCAAACTAAGTCTATTAATTAAGAGAAAAAAGAAACAAGCACCAAAATATCACCACTAAAAATAAAACAGTTAAATAAAATCCATTGAAAATTTGAAATGAACAAAACAAAAAGATTTAAAACTTTAATAATCATCGACAAATGATTGCAACTACTACTCGTGCTATAACCATTTGAGAATTATTAGGTCTTATATTTTGCAAATAGCAGTAAGGCTAGCCAATTATAATAAAAAAGTCTTTATTTGATTCAAAACCTTATTAGCTCAAACTAATTCGATTACTTAAAAGAAAAAAGAAACAATCACCAAAATATCACCACTGAAAATAAAAAGTTAAATAAAATCCATTTAAAGTTTGAAATGAAAAAAAAAACATATAATACTTTCATAATTATCGACAAATTATTGCTACTACTACTCGTGCTAAGCTATAACCATTTGAGAATTATTACGTCTTATATTTTGCAAATAGCAGTAAGGCCAGCCAGTTATAATAATAAAATCTTTATTTGATTCAAAAGCTTATTAGCTCAAACTAATTCTATTAATTAAAAGAAAAAAAGAAACAAGCACCAAAATATCACCACTGAAAATAAAAAGTTAAATAAAATCCATTGAAAATTTGAAATGAAAAAAAAAAGATTTAAAACTTTAATAATCATCGACAAATGATTGCAACTACTACTCGTGCTAAGCTATAACTATTTGAGAATTATTAGGTCTTATATTTTGCAAATAGCAGTAAGGCTAGCCAATTATAATAAAAAAGTCTTTATTTGATTCAAAACCTTATTAGCTCAAACTAATTCTATTAATTAAAAGAAAAAAAGAAACAAGCACCAAAATATCACCACTGAAAATAAAAAAGTTAAATAAAATCCATTGAAAATTTGAAATGAAGAAAAAAAGATTTAATATTTCATAATTATCGACAAATTATTGCTACTACTACTCGTGCTAAGCTATAACCATTTGAGAATTATTAGGTCTTATATTTTGCAAATACCAGTAAGGCCAGCCAGTTACAATAAAAAATCTTTATTATTAACAAGCACCAAAATATTAGCACTGAAAACATGTTACTAAAAAAATCCAATTAGAAATGACACTACAAATTTGAAATGATAAAAAAAAAATGTAATACTTTAATAATCATCGACAAATGATTGCAACTACTACTCGTGCTAAGCTATAACCATTTGAGAATTATTTGGTCTTATATTTCGCAAATATTGTCACTGAAAAAATGCTAGTTAAATAAAATCCAATTACAAGGACATTGAAAATTTTAAATGAAAAAAATTATACCTTAATACTTGAATAGTTATAAACAAATGGTTGCTACTACTACTCGTGCTAAGCTAAAACCGTTTGAGAACTAGTAGGTCTTATATTTTGCAAATAGCAGTAAGGCCAGCCAGTTACAATAAAAAATCTTTATTTGATTCAAAAACTTATTAGCTCAAACTTATTCTATTAATTAAAAGAAAAAAAAAAACAAGTAAGAAGGCTCTAGTCGAGACGGCTCGACTACGAGATACCCTGAACCCTGCAAAAAAAGTTAATATTCTTCTTCTTTACGCACGTATAGCGCACGCTCTGCTAACCGCGCAGTTGCTGCCGACGGTTGGGGGTGAGATGGGCTGTATTTTGAACGCTTATAACTCCATTTCTAGATGGACTATCTTCATGAAACTTTTAGAATATATTAATAGCATTCAAATTTATCCGATTGCCAAATTACAAGTCTCTAGTATTTGAAATACGTTTTTTTCAAATTGGGGGCAAATGGGGCGTGGCATCTAAAATCTGAAAATTGCAAAATCTGCGTATCCATAATATCTATCTAAATATACAAATTTGAAGTCTATAGCCAAAACGGTGTAGAAGTTATGCTCAAAAAAACTAAAAAACGTAAACGAAAACAAAATAAGCTTGTACTGCGTAACTAAGATACGAGTGTTCATGTAAAATTTCAGCTCTCTAGCTTTTGTAGTTTCCGAAATCTCGACGTTCATACGGACGGACGGACGGACGGACAGACGGACAGGGCTATATCAACTTATTTTTTTGTGCTGATCAAGAATATATATACTTTATGGGGTCTGCGATGTCTCCTTCTGCCTGTTACATACATTTTCACAAAAGCATTATACCCTGAATTCCCATTTTCAATGGGTTCAGGGTATAAAAAGAAACAAGCACCAAAGTATTACCACTGAAAAAATGCTAGAGAAATAAAGTCCAATTAAAAGGACATTGAAAGTTTGAAATGAAACAAAAAGAACAGATTTAATACTACAATAATTATCAACAAATGATTGCAACTACTGCTGGTGGTAAGCTATAGTTACAATAGTTATTTGATACAAACCCTTATTAACTCAAACTAATTCTATTAATTAAAAGAAAAAAAGAAACAAGCACCAAAATATCACCACTGAAAATAAAAAAGTTAAATAAAATCCATTGAAAATTTGAAATGAAAAAAAAAAAAAGATTTAAAACTTTAATAATCATCGACAAATGATTGCAACTACTACTCGTGCTAAGCTATAACCATTTGAGAATTATTAGGTCTTATATTTTGCAAATAGCAGTAAGGCCAGCCAGTCACAATAAAAAAAAATCTTTATTATTAACATGCACCAAAATATTAACACTGAAAACATGTTACCATAAAATTCCAACTAGAAATGACACTAAAAATTTGAAATGATAAAAAAAAATGTAATACTTTAATAATCATAGACAAATGATTGCAACTACTACTCGTGCTAAGCTATAACCATTTGAGAATTATTAGGTCTTATATTTTGCAAATAGCAGTAAGGCCAGCCAGTTATAATAATAAAATCTTTATTTGATTCAAAAGCTTATTAGCTCAAACTAATTCTATTAATTAAAAGAAAAAAAGAAACAAGCACCAAAATATCACCACTAAAAATAAAACAGTTAAATAAAATCCATTGAAAATTTGAAATGAACAAAAAAAAAAGATTTAAAACTTTAATAATCATCGACAAATGATTGCAACTACTACTCGTGCTATAACCATTTGAGAATTATTAGGTCTTATATTTTGCAAATAGGAGTAAGGCTAGCCAATTATAATAAAAAAGTCTTTATTTGATTCAAAACCTTATTAGCTCAAACTAATTCGATTACTTAAAAGAAAAAAAGAAACAATCACCAAAATATCACCACTGAAAATAAAAAGTTAAATAAAATCCATTGAAAATTTGAAATGAAGAAAAAAAGATTTAATATTTCATAATTATCGACAAATTATTGCTACTACTACTCGTGCTAAGCTATAACCATTTGAGAATTATTAGGTCTTATATTTTGCAAATACCAGTAAGGCCAGCCAGTTACAATAAAAAATCTTTATTATTAACAAGCACCAAAATATTAGCACTGAAAACATGTTACTAAAAAAATCCAATTAGAAATGACACTACAAATTTGAAATGATAAAAAAAAAAATGTAATACTTTAATAATCATCGACAAATGATTGCAACTACTACTCGTGCTAAGCTATAACCATTTGAGAATTATTTGGTCTTATATTTCGCAAATATTGTCACTGAAAAAATGCTAGTTAAATAAAATCCAATTACAAGGACATTGAAAATTTTAAATGAAAAAAAATTATACCTTAATACTTGAATAGTTATAAACAAATGGTTGCTACTACTACTCGTGCTAAGCTAAAACCGTTTGAGAACTAGTAGGTCTTATATTTTGCAAATAGCAGTAAGGCCAGCCAGTTACAATAAAAAATCTTTATTTGATTCAAAAACTTATTAGCTCAAAGTTATTCTATTAATTAAAAGAAAAAAAAACAAGTAAGAAGGCTCTAGTCGAGACGGCTCGACTACGAGATACCCTGAACCCTGCAAAAAAAGTTAATATTCTTCTTCTTTACGCACGTATAGCGCACGCTCTGCTAACCGCGCAGTTGCTGCCGACGGTTGGGGGTGAGATGGGCTGTATTTTGAACGCTTATAACTCCATTTCTAGATGGACTATCTTCATGAAACTTTTAGAATATATTAATAGCATTCAAATTTATCCGATTGCCAAATTACAAGTCTCTAGTATTTGAAATACGTTTTTTTCAAATTGGGGGCAAATGGGGCGTGGCATCTAAAATCTGAAAATTACAAAATCTGCGTATCCATAATATCTATCTAAATATACAAATTTGAAGTCTATAGCCAAAACGGTGTAGAAGTTATGCTCAAAAAAACTAAAAAACGTAAACGAAAACAAAATAAACTTGTACTGCGTAACTAAGATACGGGTGTTCATGTAAAATTTCAGCTCTCTAGCTTTTGTAGTTTCCGAAATCTCGACGTTCATACGGACGGACGGACGGACGGACGGACGGACGGACGGACAGACGGACAGGGCTATATCAACTTATTTTTTTGTGCTGATCAAGAATATATATACTTTATGGGGTCTGCGATGTCTCCTTCTGCCTGTTACATACATTTTCACAAAAGCATTATACCCTGAATTCCCATTTTCAATGGGTTCAGGGTATAAAAAGAAACAAGCACCAAAGTATTACCACTGAAAAAATGCTAGAGAAATAAAGTCCAATTAAAAGGACATTGAAAGTTTGAAATGAAACAAAAAGAACAGATTTAATACTACAATAATTATCAACAAATGATTGCAACTACTGCTGGTGGTAAGCTATAGTTACAATAGTTATTTGATACAAACCCTTATTAACTCAAACTAATTCTATTAATTAAAAGAAAAAAAGAAACAATCACCAAAATATTACCACTGAAAAAATGCTAGTGAAATAAAATCCAATTCAAAGGACATTGAAAATTTGATATAAAAAAAAAAAAAAAAAAACATATAATACTTTCATAATTATCGACAAATTATTGCTACTACTACTCGTGCTAAGCTATAACCATTTGAGAATTATTACGTCTTATATTTTGCAAATAGCAGTAAGGCCAGCCAGTTATAATAATAAAATCTTTATTTGATTCAAAAGCTTATTAGCTCAAACTAATTCTATTAATTAAAAGAAAAAAAGAAACAAGCACCAAAATATCACCACTGAAAATAAAAAAGTTAAATAAAATCCATTGAAAATTTGAAATGAAAAAAAAAAAAAGATTTAAAACTTTAATAATCATCGACAAATGATTGCAACTACTACTCGTGCTAAGCTATAACCATTTGAGAATTATTAGGTCTTATATTTTGCAAATAGCATTAAGGCCAGCCAGTCACAATAAAAAAAAATCTTTATTATTAACATGCACCAAAATATTAACACTGAAAACATGTTACCATAAAATTCCAACTAGAAATGACACTAAAAATTTGAAATGATAAAAATGATAAAAAATGTAATAATTTAATAATCATAGACAAATGATTGCAACTACTACTCGTGCTAAGCTATAACCATTTGAGAATTATTAGGTCTTATATTTTGCAAATAGCAGTAAGGCCAGCCAGTTATAATAATAAAATCTTTATTTGATTCAAAAGCTTATTAGCTCAAACTAATTCTATTAATTAAAAGAAAAAAAGAAACAAGCACCAAAATATCACCACTAAAAATAAAACAGTTAAATAAAATCCATTGAAAATTTGAAATGAACAAAAAAAAAAGATTTAAAACTTTAATAATCATCGACAAATGATTGCAACTACTACTCGTGCTATAACCATTTGAGAATTATTAGGTCTTATATTTTGCAAATAGGAGTAAGGCTAGCCAATTATAATAAAAAAGTCTTTATTTGATTCAAAACCTTATTAGCTCAAACTAATTCGATTACTTAAAAGAAAAAAAGAAACAATCACCAAAATATCACCACTGAAAATAAAAAGTTAAATAAAATCCATTTAAAATTTGAAATGAAAAACAAAAAGATTTAATAATTTCATAATTATCGACAAATTATTGCTTCTACTACTCGCGCTAAGCTATAACCATTTGAGAATTATTAGGTCTTATATTTTGCAAATACCAGTAAGGCCAGCCAGTTACAATAAAAAAAACAAGCACCAAAATATTAACACTGAAAACATGTTACTATAAAATTCCAACTAGAAATGACACTAAAAATTTGAAATCATAAAAAAAATGTAATACTTTAATAATCATCGACAAATGATTGCAACTACTACTCGTGCTAAGCTATAACCATTTGAGAATTATTAGGTCTTATATTTTGCAAATAGGAGTGAGGCCAGCCAGTTATAATAATAAAATCTTTATTTGATTCAAAAGCTTATTAGCTCAAACTAATTCTATTACTTAAAAGAAAAAAAGAAACAATCACCAAAATATCACCACTGAAAATAAAAAGTTAAATAAAATCCATTGAAAATTTGAAATGAAGAAAAAAAGATTTAATATTTCATAATTATCGACAAATTATTGCTACTACTACTCGTGCTAAGCTATAACCATTTGAGAATTATTAGGTCTTATATTTTGCAAATACCAGTAAGGCCAGCCAGTTACAATAAAAAATCTTTATTATTAACAAGCACCAAAATATTAGCACTGAAAACATGTTACTAAAAAAATCCAATTAGAAATGACACTACAAATTTGAAATGATAAAAAAAAAAATGTAATACTTTAATAATCATCGACAAATGATTGCAACTACTACTCGTGCTAAGCTATAACCATTTGAGAATTATTTGGTCTTATATTTCGCAAATATTGTCACTGAAAAAATGCTAGTTAAATAAAATCCAATTACAAGGACATTGAAAATTTTAAATGAAAAAAAATTATACCTTAATACTTGAATAGTTATAAACAAATGGTTGCTACTACTACTCGTGCTAAGCTAAAACCGTTTGAGAACTAGTAGGTCTTATATTTTGCAAATAGCAGTAAGGCCAGCCAGTTACAATAAAAAATCTTTATTTGATTCAAAAACTTATTAGCTCAAAGTTATTCTATTAATTAAAAGAAAAAAAAAACAAGTAAGAAGGCTCTAGTCGAGACGGCTCGACTACGAGATACCCTGAACCCTGCAAAAAAAGTTAATATTCTTCTTCTTTACGCACGTATAGCGCACGCTCTGCTAACCGCGCAGTTGCTGCCGACGGTTGGGGGTGAGATGGGCTGTATTTTGAACGCTTATAACTCCATTTCTAGATGGACTATCTTCATGAAACTTTTAGAACATATTAATAGCATTCAAATTTATCCGATTGCCAAATTACAAGTCTCTAGTATTTGAAATACGTTTTTTTCAAATTGGGGGCAAATGGGGCGTGGCATCTAAAATCTGAAAATTACAAAATCTGCGTATCCATAATATCTATCTAAATATACAAATTTGAAGTCTATAGCCAAAACGGTGTAGAAGTTATGCTCAAAAAAACTAAAAAACGTAAACGAAAACAAAATAAACTTGTACTGCGTAACTAAGATACGAGTGTTCATGTAAAATTTCAGCTCTCTAGCTTTTGTAGTTTCCGAAATCTCGACGTTCATACGGACGGACGGACGGACGGACAGACGGACAGGGCTATATCAACTTATTTTTTTGTGCTGATCAAGAATATATATACTTTATGGGGTCTGCGATGTCTCCTTCTGCCTGTTACATACATTTTCACAAAAGCATTATACCCTGAATTCCCATTTTCAATGGGTTCAGGGTATAAAAAGAAACAAGCACCAAAGTATTACCACTGAAAAAATGCTAGAGAAATAAAGTCCAATTAAAAGGACATTGAAAGTTTGAAATGAAACAAAAAGAACAGATTTAATACTACAATAATTATCAACAAATGATTGCAACTACTGCTGGTGGTAAGCTATAGTTACAATAGTTATTTGATACAAACCCTTATTAACTCAAACTAATTCTATTAATTAAAAGAAAAAAAGAAACAATCACCAAAATATTACCACTGAAAAAATGCTAGTGAAATAAAATCCAATTCAAAGGACATTGAAAATTTGATAAAAAAAAAAAAAAAAAAAAAAAAAAAAAAAAAAACATATAATACTTTCATAATTATCGACAAATTATTGCTACTACTACTCGTGCTAAGCTATAACCATTTGAGAATTATTACGTCTTATATTTTGCAAATAGCAGTAAGGCCAGCCAGTTATAATAATAAAATCTTTATTTGATTCAAAAGCTTATTAGCTCAAACTAATTCTATTAATTAAAAGAAAAAAAGAAACAAGCACCAAAATATCACCACTGAAAATAAAAAAGTTAAATAAAATCCATTGAAAATTTGAAATGAAAAAAAAAAAAAGATTTAAAACTTTAATAATCATCGACAAATGATTGCAACTACTACTCGTGCTAAGCTATAACCATTTGAGAATTATTAGGTCTTATATTTTGCAAATAGCAGTAAGGCCAGCCAGTCACAATAAAAAAAAATCTTTATTATTAACATGCACCAAAATATTAACACTGAAAACATGTTACCATAAAATTCCAACTAGAAATGACACTAAAAATTTGAAATGATAAAAAAAAAAATGTAATACTTTAATAATCATAGACAAATGATTGCAACTACTACTCGTGCTAAGCTATAACCATTTGAGAATTATTACGTCTTATATTTTGCAAATAGCAGTAAGGCCAGCCAGTTATAATAATAAAATCTTTATTTGATTCAAAAGCTTATTAGCTCAAACTAATTCTATTAATTAAAAGAAAAAAAGAAACAAGCACCAAAATATCACCACTAAAACTAAAACAGTTAAATAAAATCCATTGAAAATTTGAAATGAACAAAAAAAAAAGATTTAAAACTTTAATAATCATCGACAAATGATTGCAACTACTACTCGTGCTATAACCATTTGAGAATTATTAGGTCTTATATTTTGCAATTATAATAAAAAAGTCTTTATTTGATTCAAAACCTTATTAGCTCAAACTAATTCGATTACTTAAAAGAAAAAAGAAACAATCACCAAAATATCACCACTGAAAATAAAAAGTTAAATAAAATCCATTTAAAATTTGAAATGAAAAAAAAAAAAAGATTTAATAATTTCATAATTATCGACAAATTATTGCTACTACTACTCGTGCTAAGCTATAACCATTTGAGAATTATTAGGTCTTATATTTTGCAAATACCAGTAAGGCCAGCCAGTTACAATAAAAAAACAAGCACCAAAATATTAACACTGAAAACATGTTACTATAAAATTCCAACTAGAAATGACACTAAAAATTTGAAATCATAAAAAAAAATGTAATACTTTAATAATCATCGACAAATGATTGCAACTACTACTCGTGCTAAGCTATAACCATTTGAGAATTATTAGGTCTTATATTTTGCAAATAGCAGTAAGGCCAGCCAGTCACAATAAAAAAAAATCTTTAATATTAACATGCACCAAAATATTAACACTGAAAACATGTTACTAAAAAAATCCAATTAGAAATGACACTAAAAATTTGAAATGAAAAAAAAAATGTAATACTTTAATAATCATAGACAAATGATTGCAACTACTACTCGTGCTAAGCTATAACCATTTGAGAATTATTAGGTCTAATATTTTGCAAATAGCAGTAAGGCCAGCCAATTATAATAAGAAAGTCTTTATTTGATTCAAAACCTTATTAGCTCAAACTAATTCGATTACTTAAAAGAAAACAAGTAAGAAGGCTCTAGTCGAGACGGCTCGACTACGAGATACCCTGAACCCTGCCAAAAAAAAATATTCTTCTTCTTACCGCACGTATATATTACGCGCCCTCTGCTAACCGCGCAGTTGCTGCCGACGGTTGGGGGTGAGATGGGCTGTATTTTGAACGCTTATAACTCCATTTCTAGATGGACTATCTTCATGAAACTTTTAGAATATATTAATAGCATTCAAATTTATCCGATTGCCAAATTACAAGTCTCTAGTATTTGAAATACGTTTTTTCAAATTGGGGGCAAATGGGGCGTGGCATCTAAAATCTGAAAATTGCAAAATCTGCGTATCCATAATATCTATCTAAATATACAAATTTGAAGTCTATAGCCAAAACGGTGTAGAAGTTATGCTCAAAAAACTAAAAAACGTAAACGAAAACAAAATAAACTTGTACTGCGTAACTAAGATACGAGTGTTCATGTAAAATTTCAGCTCTCTAGCTTTTGTAGTTTCCGAAATCTCGACGTTCATACGGACGGACGGACGGACGGACGGACGGACGGACGGACAGACGGACAGGGCTATATCAACTTATTTTTTTGTGCTGATCAAGAATATATATACTTTATGGGGTCTGCGATGTCTCCTTCTGCCTGTTACATACATTTTCACAAAAGCATTATACCCTGAATTCCCATTTTCAATGGGTTCAGGGTATAAAAAGAAACAAGCACCAAAGTATTACCACTGAAAAAATGCTAGAGAAATAAAGTCCAATTAAAAGGACATTGAAAGTTTGAAATGAAACAAAAAGAACAGATTTAATACTACAATAATTATCAACAAATGATTGCAACTACTGCTGGTGGTAAGCTATAGTTACAATAGTTATTTGATACAAACCCTTATTAACTCAAACTAATTCTATTAATTAAAAGAAAAAAAGAAACAATCACCAAAATATTACCTTTTTCAGTGGTAATATTTTGGTGATTGTTGCTAGTGAAATAAAATCCAATTCAAAGGACATTGAAAATTTGATATTAAAAAAAAAAAAAAAAAAATACATATAATACTTTCATAATTATCGACAAATTATTGCTACTACTACTCGTGCTAAGCTATAACCATTTGAGAATTATTAGGTCTTATATTTTGCAAATAGCAGTAAGGCCAGCCAGTTATAATAATAAAATCTTTATTTGATTCAAAAGCTTATTAGCTCAAACTAATTCTATTAATTAAAAGAAAAAAAGAAACAAGCACCAAAATATCACCACTAAAAATAAAACAGTTAAATAAAATCCATTGAAAATTTGAAATGAACAAAAAAAAAAGATTTAAAACTTTAATAATCATCGACAAATGATTGCAACTACTACTCGTGCTAAGCTATAACCATTTGAGAATTATTAGGTCTTATATTTTGCAAATAGCAGTAAGGCTAGCCAATTACAATAAAAAATCTTTATTATTAACAAGCACCAAAATATTAACACTGAAAACATGTTACTAAAAAAATCCAATTGGAAATGACACTAAAAATTTGAAATGATAAAAAAAAATGTAATACTTTAATAATCATCGACAAATGATTGCAACTACTACTCGTGCTAGGCTATAACAATTTGAGAATTATTAGGTCTTATATTTTGCAAATACCAGTAAGGCCAGCCAATTACAATAAAAAATCTTTATTATTAACAAGCACCAAAATATTAACACTGAAAACATGTTACTAAAAAAATCCAATTAGAAATGACACTAAAAATTTGAAATGAAAAAAAAAAGTAATACTTTAATAATCATAGACAAATGATTGCAACTACTACTCGTGCTAAGCTATAACCATTTGAGAATTAGTAGGTCTTATATTTTGCAAATAGCAGTAAGGCCAGCCAGTTACAATAAAAAATCTTTATTTGATTCAAAAGCTTATTAGCTCAAACTAATTCTATTAATTAAAAGAAAAAAGAAACAAGCACCAAAATATCACCACTAAAACTAAAACAGTTAAATAAAATCCATTGAAAATTTGAAATGAAAAAAAAAAAAGATTTAAAACTTTAATAATCATCGACGAATGGTTACTACTGCTACTCGTGCTAAGCTATAACCATTTGAGAATTATTAGGTCTAATATTTTGCAAATAGCAGTAAGGTCAGCCAGTTACAATAAAAAAATCTTTATTATTAACATGCACCAAAATATTAACACTCAAAACATGTTACTATAAAATTCCAACTAGAAATGACACTAAAAATTTGAAATCATAAAAAAAAAATGTAATACTTTAATAATCATCGACAAATGATTGCAACTACTACTCGTGCTAAGCTATAACCATTTGAGAATTATTAGGTCTTATATTTTGCAAATAGCAGTAAGGCCAGCCAGTTACAATAAAAAAAATCTTTATTATTAACATGCACCAAAATATTAACACTGAAAACATGTTACCATAAAATTCCAACTAGAAATGACACTAAAAATTTGAAATGATAAAAAAAAATGTAATGCTTTAATAATCATCGACAAATGATTGCAACTACTACTCGTGATAGGCTATAACCATTTGAGAATTATTAGGACTTATATTTTGCAAATAGCAGTAAGGCCAGCCAGTTACAATAAAAAAATTTTATTATTAACATACACCAAAATATTAACACTGAAAACATGTTACTATAAAATTCCAACTAGAAATGACACTAAAAATTTGAAATGATAAAAAAAAATGTAATATTTAATAATCATCGACAAATGATTGCAACTACTACTCGTGCTAAGCTATAACCATTTGAGAATTATTAGGTCTTATATTTTGCAAATAGCAGTAAGGCCAGCCAGTCACAATAAAAAAAATCTTTATTATTAACATGCACCAAAATATTAACACTGAAAACATGTTACCATAAAATTCCAACTAGAAATGACACTAAAAATTTGAAATGATAAAAAAAAATGTAATACTTTGATAATCATCGACAAATGATTGCAACTACTACTCGTGCTAAGCTATAACCATTTGAGAATTATTTGGTCTTATATTTCGCAAATATTGTCACTGAAAAAATGCTAGTTAAATAAAATCCAATTACAAGGACATTGAAAATTTTAAATGAAAAAAAATTATACCTTAATACTTGAATAGTTATAAACAAATGGTTGCTACTACTACTCGTGCTAAGCTAAAACCGTTTGAGAACTAGTAGGTCTTATATTTTGCAAATAGCAGTAAGGCCAGCCAGTTACAATAAAAAATCTTTATTTGATTCAAAACCTTATTAGCTCAAACTTATTCTATTAATTAAAAGAAAAAAAAAACAAGTAAGAAGGCTCTAGTCGAGACGGCTCGACTACGAGATACCCTGAACCCTGCAAAAAAAGTTAATATTCTTCTTCTTTACGCACGTATAGCGCACGCTCTGCTAACCGCGCAGTTGCTGCCGACGGTTGGGGGTGGGATGGGCTGTATTTTGAACGCTTATAACACGATTGCCAAATTACAAGTCTCTAGTATTTGAAATACGTTTTTTTCAAATTGGGGGCAAATGGGGCGTGGCATCTAAAATCTGAAAATTACAAAATCTGCGTATCCATAATATCTATCTAAATATACAAATTTGAAGTCTATAGCCAAAACGGTGTAGAAGTTATGCTCAAAAAAACTAAAAAACGTAAACGAAAACAAAATAAACTTGTACTGCGTAACTAAGATACGAGTGTTCATGTAAAATTTCAGCTCTCTAGCTTTTGTAGTTTCCGAAATCTCGACGTTCATACGGACGGACGGACGGACGGACGGACGGACGGACGGACGGACGGACGGACGGACGGACAGACGGACAGGGCTATATCAACTTATTTTTTTGTGCTGATCAAGAATATATATACTTTATGGGGTCTGCGATGTCTCCTTCTGCCTGTTACATACATTTTCACAAAAGCATTATACCCTGAATTCCCATTTTCAATGGGTTCAGGGTATAAAAAGAAACAAGCACCAAAGTATAACCACTGAAAAAATGCTAGAGAAATAAAGTCCAATTAAAAGGACATTGAAAGTTTGAAATGAAACAAAAAGAACAGATTTAATACTACAATAATTATCAACAAATGATTGCAACTACTGCTGGTGGTAAGCTATAGTTACAATAGTTATTTGATACAAACCCTTATTAACTCAAACTAATTCTATTAATTAAAAGAAAAAAAGAAACAATCACCAAAATATTACCACTGAAAAAATGCTAGTGAAATAAAATCCAATTCAAAGGACATTGAAAATTTGATAAAAAAAAAAAAAAAAAAAAAAAAAAAAACATATAATACTTTCATAATTATCGACAAATTATTGCTACTACTACTCGTGCTAAGCTATAACCATTTGAGAATTATTACGTCTTATATTTTGCAAATAGCAGTAAGGCCAGCCAGTTATAATAATAAAATCTTTATTTGATTCAAAAGCTTATTAGCTCAAACTAATTCTATTAATTAAAAGAAAAAAAGAAACAAGCACCAAAATATCACCACTGAAAATAAAAAAGTTAAATAAAATCCATTGAAAATTTGAAATGAAAAAAAAAAGATTTAAAACTTTAATAATCATCGACAAATGATTGCAACTACTACTCGTGCTATAACCATTTGAGAATTATTAGGTCTTATATTTTGCAAATAGCAGTAAGGCTAGCCAATTATAATAAAAAAGTCTTTATTTGATTCAAAACCTTATTAGCTCAAACTAATTCGATTACTTAAAAGAAAAAAGAAACAATCACCAAAATATCACCACTGAAAATAAAAAGTTAAATAAAATCCATTTAAAATTTGAAATGAAAAAAAAAAGATTAAATAATTTCATAATTATCGACAAATTATTGCTACTACTACTCGTGCTAAGCTATAACCATTTGAGAATTATTAGGTCTTATATTTTGCAAATACCAGTAAGGCCAGCCAGTTACAATAAAAAAACAAGCACCAAAATATTAACACTGAAAACATGTTACTATAAAATTCCAACTAGAAATGACACTAAAAATTTGAAATCATAAAAAAAAAATGTAATACTTTAATAATCATCGACAAATGATTGCAACTACTACTCGTGCTAAGCTATAACCATTTGAGAATTATTAGGTCTAATATTTTGCAAATAGCAGTAAGGCCAGCCAATTATAATAAAAAAGTCTTTATTTGATTCAAAACCTTATTAGCTCAAACTAATTCGATTACTTAAAAGAAAACAAGTAAGAAGGCTCTAGTCGAGACGGCTCGACTACGAGATACCCTGAACCCTGCCAAAAAAAAATATTCTTCTTCTTACCGCACGTATATATTACGCGCCCTCTGCTAACCGCGCAGTTGCTGCCGACGTTTGGGGGTGGGATGGGCTGTACTTTGAACGCTTATAACTCCGTTTCTAGATAGACTATCTTCATGAAACTTTCAGAATATATTAATAGCATTCAAATTTATCCGATTGTCAAATTACAAGTCTCTAGTATTTGAAATACGTTTTTTTCAAATTGGCGGCGAAGGGGGCGTGGCATCCAAAATCTGAAAATTACAAAATCTGCGTATACATAATATCTATCTAAATATTTGAAGTCTCTAGCTAAAACGGTGTAGAAGTTATGCTCGAAAAACCTAAAAAACGTAAATGAATTTTCGATTTTTTATAGATAATTAAGGAATGGGATGAGTTATCGAAAAAACAAAATAAACTTGTACTGCGTAACTAAGATACGAGTGTTCATGTAAAATTTCAGCTCTCTAGCTTTTGTAGTTTCCGAAATCTCGACGTTCATACGGACGGACGGACGGACGGACAGACGGACAGGGCTATATCAACTTATTTTTTTGTGCTGATCAAGAATATATATACTTTATGGGGTCTGCGACGTCTCCTTCTGCCTGTTACATACATTTTCACAAAAGCATTATACCCTGAATTCCCATTTTCCATGGGTTCAGGGTATAAAAAGAAACAAGCACCAAAGTATTACCACTGAAAAAATGCTAGAGAAATAAAGTCCAATTAAAAGGACATTGAAAGTTTGAAATGAAACAAAAAGAACAGATTTAATACTACAATAATTATCAACAAATGATTGCAACTACTGCTGGTGGTAAGCTATAGTTACAATAGTTATTTGATACAAACCCTTATTAACTCAAACTAATTCTATTAATTAAAAGAAAAAAAGAAACAATCACCAAAATATTACCTTTTTCAGTGGTAATATTTTGGTGATTGTTGCTAGTGAAATAAAATCCAATTCAAAGGACATTGAAAATTTGATATTAAAAAAAAAAAAAAAAAAAAAAATACATATAATACTTTCATAATTATCGACAAATTATTGCTACTACTACTCGTGCTAAGCTATAACCATTTGAGAATTATTAGGTCTTATATATAGCAGTAAGGCCAGCCAGTTATAATAATAAAATCTTTATTTGATTCAAAAGCTTATTAGCTCAAACTAATTCTATTAATTAAAAGAAAAAAAGAAACAAGCACCAAAATATCACCACTAAAAATAAAACAGTTAAATAAAATCCATAGAAAATTTGAAATGAACAAAAAAAAAAGATTTAAAACTTTAATAATCATCGACAAATGATTGCAACTACTACTCGTGCTAAGCTATAACCATTTGAGAATTATTAGGTCTTATATTTTGCAAATAGCAGTAAGGCCAGCCAATTACAATAAAAAATCTTTATTATTAACAAGCACCAAAATATTAACACTGAAAACATGTTACTAAAAAAATCCAATTAGAAATGACACTAAAAATTTGAAATGAAAAAAAAAGTAATACTTTAATAATCATAGACAAATGATTGCAACTACTACTCGTGCTAAGCTATAACCATTTGAGAATTAGTAGGTCTTATATTTTGCAAATAGCAGTAAGGCCAGCCAGTTACAATAAAAAATCTTTATTTGATTCAAAAGCTTATTAGCTCAAACTAATTCTATTAATTAAAAGAAAAAAAGAAACAAGCACCAAAATATCACCACTAAAACTAAAACAGTTAAATAAAATCCATTGAAAATTTGAAATGAAAAAAAAAAGATTTAAAACTTTAATAATCATCGACGAATGGTTGCTACTACTACTCGTGCTAAGCTATAACCATTTGAGAATTATTAGGTCTTATATTTTGCAAATAGCAGTAAGGTCAGCCAGTTACAATAAAAAAATCTTTATTATTAACATGCACCAAAATATTAACACTCAAAACATGTTACTATAAAATTCCAACTAGAAATGACACTAAAAATTTGAAATCATAAAAAAAAAATGTAATACTTTAATAATCATCGACAAATGATTGCAACTACTACTCGTGCTAAGCTATAACCATTTGAGAATTATTAGGTCTTATATTTTGCAAATAGCAGTAAGGCCAGCCAGTTACAATAAAAAAAAATCTTTATTATTAACATGCACCAAAATATTAACACTGAAAACATGTTACCATAAAATTCCAACTAGAAATGACACTAAAAATTTGAAATGATAAAAAAAAAATGTAATGCTTTAATAATTATCGACAAATGATTGCAACTACTACTCGTGATAGGCTATAACCATTTGAGAATTATTAGGACTTATATTTTGCAAATAGCAGTAAGGCCAGCCAGTTACAATAAAAAAAATTTTATTATTAACATACACCAAAATATTAACACTGAAAACATGTTACTATAAAATTCCAACTAGAAATGACACTAAAAATTTGAAATGATAAAAAAAATGTAATATTTAATAATCATCGACAAATGATTGCAACTACTACTCGTGCTAAGCTATAACCATTTGAGAATTATTAGGTCTTATATTTTGCAAATAGCAGTAAGGCCAGCCAGTCACAATAAAAAAAATCTTTATTATTAACATGCACCAAAATATTAACACTGAAAACATGTTACCATAAAATTCCAACTAGAAATGACACTAAAAATTTGAAATGATAAAAAAAAATGTAATACTTTAATAATCATCGACAAATGATTGCAACTACTACTCGTGCTAAGCTATAACCATTTGAGAATTATTTGGTCTTATATTTCGCAAATATTGTCACTGAAAAAATGCTAGTTAAATAAAATCCAATTACAAGGACATTGAAAATTTTAAATGAAAAAAAATTATACCTTAATACTTGAATAGTTATAAACAAATGGTTGCTACTACTACTCGTGCTAAGCTAAAACCGTTTGAGAACTAGTAGGTCTTATATTTTGCAAATAGCAGTAAGGCCAGCCAGTTACAATAAAAAATCTTTATTTGATTCAAAACCTTATTAGCTCAAACTTATTCTATTAATTAAAAGAAAAAAAAACAAGTAAGAAGGCTCTAGTCGAGACGGCTCGACTACGAGATACCCTGAACCCTGCAAAAAAAGTTAATATTCTTCTTCTTTACGCACGTATAGCGCACGCTCTGCTAACCGCGCAGTTGCTGCCGACGGTTGGGGGTGGGATGGGCTGTATTTTGAACGCTTATAACACGATTGCCAAATTACAAGTCTCTAGTATTTGAAATACGTTTTTTTCAAATTGGGGGCAAATGGGGCGTGGCATCTAAAATCTGAAAATTACAAAATCTGCGTATCCATAATATCTATCTAAATATACAAATTTGAAGTCTATAGCCAAAACGGTGTAGAAGTTATGCTCAAAAAAACTAAAAAACGTAAACGAAAACAAAATAAACTTGTACTGCGTAACTAAGATACGAGTGTTCATGTAAAATTTCAGCTCTCTAGCTTTTGTAGTTTCCGAAATCTCGACGTTCATACGGACGGACGGACGGACGGACAGACGGACAGGGCTATATCAACTTATTTTTTTGTGCTGATCAAGAATATATATACTTTATGGGGTCTGCGATGTCTCCTTCTGCCTGTTACATACATTTTCACAAAAGCATTATACCCTGAATTCCCATTTTCAATGGGTTCAGGGTATAAAAAGAAACAAGCACCAAAATATTACCACTGAAAAAATGCTAGAGAAATAAAGTCCAATTAAAAGGACATTGAAAGTTTGAAATGAAACAAAAAGAACAGATTTAATACTACAATAATTATCAACAAATGATTGCAACTACTGCTGGTGGTAAGCTATAGTTACAATAGTTATTTGATACAAACCCTTATTAACTCAAACTAATTCTATTAATTAAAAGAAAAAAAGAAACAATCACCAAAATATTACCACTGAAAAAATGCTAGTGAAATAAAATCCAATTCAAAAAAACATATAATACTTTCATAATTATCGACAAATTATTGCTACTACTACTCGTGCTAAGCTATAACCATTTGAGAATTATTGCGTCTTATATTTTGCAAATAGCAGTAAGGCCAGCCAGTTATAATAATAAAATCTTTATTTGATTCAAAAGCTTATTAGCTCAAACTAATTCTATTAATTAAAAGAAAAAAAGAAACAAGCACCAAAATATCACCACTGAAAATAAAAAAGTTAAATAAAATCCATTGAAAATTTGAAATGAAAAAAAAAGATTTAATATTTCATAATTATCGACAAATTATTGCTACTACTACTCGTGCTAAGCTATAACCATTTGAGAATTATTAGGTCTTATATTTTGCAAATACCAGTAAGGCCAGCCAGTTACAATAAAAAATCTTTATTATTAACAAGCACCAAAATATTAGCACTGAAAACATGTTACTAAAAAAATCCAATTAGAAATGACACTAAAAATTTGAAATGAAAAAAAAAGTAATACTTTAATAATCATAGACAAATGATTGCAATTACTACTCGTGCTAAGCTATAACCATTTGAGAATTATTAGGTCTTATATTTTGCAAATAGCAGTAAGGCCAGCCAGTTATAATAATAAAATCTTTATTTGATTCAAAAGCTTATTAGCTCAAACTAATTCTATTAATTAAAAGAAAAAAAGAAACAAGCACCAAAATATCACCACTGAAAATAAAAAAGTTAAATAAAATCCGTTGAAAATTTGAAATGAAAAAAAAAAAAAGATTTAAAACTTTAATAATCATCGACAAATGATTGCAACTACTACTCGTGCTAAGCTATAACCATTTGAGAATTATTAGGTCTTATATTTTGCAAATAGCAGTAAGGCTAGCCAATTATAATAAAAGTCTTTATTTGATTCAAAACTTTATTAGCTCAAACTAATTCGATTACTTAAAAGAAAAAAAGAAACAATCACCAAAATATCACCACTGAAAATAAAAAAGTTAAATAAAATCCATTGAAAATTTGAAATGTAAAAAAAAAGATTTAATATTTCATAATTATCGACAAATTATTGCTACTACTACTCGTGCTAAGCTATAACCATTTGAGAATTATTAGGTCTTATATTTTGCAAATACCAGTAAGGCCAGCCAGTTACAATAAAAAATCTTTATTATTAACAAGCACCAAAATATTAGCACTGAAAACATGTTACTAAAAAAATCCAATTAGAAATGACACTAAAAATTTGAAATGAAAAAAAAAAGTAATACTTTAATAATCATAGACAAATGATTGCAATTACTACTCGTGCTAAGCTATAACCATTTGAGAATTATTAGGTCTTATATTTTGCAAATAGCAGTAAGGCCAGCCAGTTATAATAATAAAATCTTTATTTGATTCAAAAGCTTATTAGCTCAAACTAATTCTATTAATTAAAAGAAAAAAAGCAACAAGCACCAAAATATCACCACTAAAAATAAAACAGTTAAATAAAATCCATTGAAAATTTGAAATGAAAAAAAAAAAAACGATTTAAAACTTTAATAATTATCGACGAATGGTTGCTACTACTACTCGTGCTAAGCTATAACCATTTGAGAATTATTAGGTCTTATATTTTGCAAATAGCAGTAAGGTCAGCCAGTTACAATAAAAAAAATCTTTATTTGATACAAACCCTTATTAACTCAAACTAATTCTATTAATTAAAAGAAAAACAGAAACAATCACCAAAATATTACCACTGAAAAAATGCTAGTTAAATAAAATCCAATTAAAAGGACATTGAAAATTTGATATAAAAAAAAAACAATTAATACTTTCATAATTATCGACAAATTATTGCTACTACTACTCGTGCTAAGCTATAACCATTTGAGAAATATTAGGTCTTATATTTTGCAAATACCAGTAAGGCCAGCCAGTTACAATAAAAAATCTCTATTATTAACAAGCACCAAAATATTAACACTGAAAACATGTTACCATAAAATTCCAACTAGAAATGACACTAAAAATTTGAAATGATAAAAAAAAAATGTAATACTTTAATAATAATAGACAAATGATTGCAACTACTACTCGTGCTAAGCTATAACCATTTGAGAATTATTTGGTCTTATATTTCGCAAATATTGTCACTGAAAAAATGCTAGTTAAATAAAATCCAATTACAAGGACATTGAAAATTTTAAATGAAAAAAAAAAAAATTATACTTTAATACTTGAATAGTTATAAACAAATGATTGCAACTACTACTCGTGCTAAGCTAAAACCGTTTGAGAACTAGTAGGTCTTATATTTTGCAAATAGCAGTAAGGCCAGCCAGTTACAATAAAAAATCTTTATTTGATTCAAAACCTTATTAGCTCAAACTAATTCTATTAATTAAAAGTAAAAAGGCTCTAGTCGAGACGGCTCGACTACGAGATACCCTGAACCCTGCAAAAAAAAATTAATATGCTTCTTCTTTACGCACGTATAGCGCACGCTCTGCTAACCGCGCAGTTGCTGCCGGCGGTTGGGGGTGGGATGGGCTGTATTTTGAACGCTTATAACTCCATTTCTAGATGGACTATCTTCATGAAACTTTTAGAATATATTAATAGCATTCAAATTTATCCGATTGCCAAATTACAAGTCTCTAGTATTTGAAATACGTTTTTTTCAAATTGGGGGCAAATGGGGCGTGGCATCTAAAATCTGAAAATTACAAAATCTGCGTATCCATAATATCTATCTAAATATACAAATTTGAAGTCTATAGCTAAAACGGTGTAGAAGTTCAAAAAACCTAAAAAACGTAAACGAAAACAAAATAAACTTGTACTGCGTAACTAAGATACGAGTGTTCATGTAAAATTTCAGCTCTCTAGCTTTTGTAGTTTCCGAAATCTCGACGTTCATACGGACGGACGGACGGACGGACGGACGGACAGACGGACAGGGCTATATCAACTTGTTTTTTTGTGCTGATCAAGAATATATATACTTTATGGGGTCTGCGACGTCTCCTTCTGCCTGTTACATACATTTTCACAAAAGCATTATACCCTGAATTCCCATTTTCAATGGGTTCAGGGTATAAAAAGAAACAAGCACCAAAATATTACCACTGAAAAAATGCTAGAGAAATAAAGTCCAATTAAAAGGACATTGAAAGTTTGAAATGAAACAAAAAGAACAGATTTAATACTACAATAATTATCAACAAATGATTGCAACTACTGCTGGTGGTAAGCTATAGTTACAATAGTTATTTGATACAAACCCTTATTAACTCAAACTAATTCTATTAATTAAAAGAAAAAAAGAAACAATCACCAAAATATTACCACTGAAAAAATGCTAGTGAAATAAAATCCAATTCAAAGGACATTGAAAATTTGATATAAAAAAAAAAAAAAAAAAAAAACATATAATACTTTCATAATTATCGACAAATTATTGCTACTACTACTCGTGCTAAGCTATAACCATTTGAGAATTATTACGTCTTATATTTTGCAAATAGCAGTAAGGCCAGCCAGTTATAATAATAAAATCTTTATTTGATTCAAAAGCTTATTAGCTCAAACTAATTCTATTAATTAAAAGAAAAAAAGAAACAAGCACCAAAATATCACCACTGAAAATAAAAAAGTTAAATAAAATCCATTGAAAATTTGAAATGAAAAAAAAAAAAGATTTAAAACTTTAATAATTATCGACGAATGGTTGCTACTACTACTCGTGCTAAGCTATAACCATTTGAGAATTATTAGGTCTTATATTTTGCAAATAGCAGTAAGGCCAGCCAGTTACAATAAAAAATCTTTATTTGATACAAACCCTTATTAACTCAAACTAATTCTATTAATTAAAAGAAAAAAAGAAACAATCACCAAAATATTACCACTGAAAAAATGCTAGTGAAATAAAATCCAATTCAAAGGACATTGAAAATTTGATATATAAAAAAAAAAAAAAAAAAAAAAAAAAAAAAAACATATAATACTTTCATAATTATCGACAAATTATTGCTACTACTACTCGTGCTAAGCTATAACCATTTGAGAATTATTACGTCTTATATTTTGCAAATAGCAGTAAGGCCAGCCAGTTATAATAATAAAATCTTTATTTGATTCAAAAGCTTATTAGCTCAAACTAATTCTATTAATTAAAAGAAAAAAGAAACAAGCACCAAAATATCACCACTGAAAATAAAAAAGTTAAATAAAATCCATTGAAAATTTGAAATGAAAAAAAAAAAGATTTAAAACTTTAATAATCATCGACAAATGATTGCAACTACTACTCGTGCTAAGCTATAACCATTTGAGAATTATTAGGTCTTATATTTTTCAAATAGCACTAAGGCTAGCCAATTATAATAAAAGTCTTTATTTGATTCAAAAGCTTATTAGCTCAAACTAATTCTATTAATTAAAAGAAAACAAGTAAAAAGGCTCTTGTCGAGACGGCTCGACTACGAGATACCCTGAACCCTGCAAAAAATTAATATTCTTCTTCTTTACGCATGTATAGCGCGCGCTCTGCTAACCGCGCAGTTGCTGCCGACGTTTGGGGGTGGGATGGGCTGTACTTTGAACGCTTATAACTCCGTTTTTAGATCGACTATCTTCATGAAACTTTTAGAATATATTAATAGCATTCAAATCTGTCCATTTGCAAAATCACAAGTCTCTAGTATTTGAAATACGTTTTTTTCAAATTGGGGGCGAAGGGGGCGTGGCATCCAAAATCTGAAAATTACATAATCTGCGTATCCATAATATCTATCTAAATGTACAATTTGAAGTCTATAGCTAAAACGGTGTAGAAGTTATGCTCAAAAAACCTAAAAAACGTAAACGAAAACAAAATAAACTTGTACTGCGTAACTAAGATACGAGTGTTCATGTAAAATTTCAGCTCTCTAGCTTTTGTAGTTTCCGAAATCTCGACGTTCATACGGACGGACGGACGGACGGACGGACGGACGGACGGACAGACGGACAGGGCTATATCAACTTATTTTTTTGTGCTGATCAAGAATATATATACTTTATGGGGTCTGCGACGTTTCCTTATGCCTGTTACATACATTTTCACAAAAACATTATACCCTGAATTCCCATTTTCAATGGGTTCAGGGTATAAAAAGAAACAAGCACCAAAATATCACCACTAAAAATAAAACAGTTAAATAAAATCCATTGAAAATTTGAAATGAAAAAAAAAAAAAAGATTTAAAACTTTAATAATTATCGACGAATGGTTGCTACTACTACTCGTGCTAAGCTATAACCATTTGAGAATTATTAGGTCTTATATTTTGCAAATAGCAGTAAGGTCAGCCAGTTACAATAAAAAAATCTTTATTTGATACAAACCCTTATTAACTCAAACTAATTCTATTAATTAAAAGAAAAACAGAAACAATCACCAAAATATTACCACTGAAAAAATGCTAGTTAAATAAAATCCAATTAAAAGGACATTGAAAATTTGATATAAAAAAAAAAAAAACAATTAATACTTTCATAATTAACGACAAATTATTGCTACTACTACTCGTGCTAAGCTATAACCATTTGAGAATTATTAGGTCTTATATTTTGCAAATACCAGTAAGGCCAGCCAGTTACAATAAAAAATCCTTATTATTAACAAGCACCAAAATATTAACACTGAAAACATGTTACTAAAAAAATCCAATTAGAAATGACACTAAAAATTTGAAATGAAAAAAAAAAATGTAATACTTTAATAATCATCGACAAATGATTGCAACTACTACTCGTGCTAAGCTATAACCATTTGAGAATTATTAGGTCTTATATTTTTCAAATAGCAGTAAGGCCAGCCAGTTACAATAAAAAAAAATCTTTATTATTAACATGCACCAAAATATTAACACTGAAAACATGTTACCATAAAATTCCAACTAGAAATGACACTAAAAATTTGAAATGATAAAAAAAAATGTAATACTTTAATAATCATAGACAAATGATTGCAACTACTACTCGTGCTAAGCTGTAACCATTTGAGAATTATTAGGACTTATATTTTGCAAATAGCAGTAAGGCCAGCCAGTTACAATAAAAAAATCTTTATTATTAACATGCACCAAAATATTAACACTGAAAACATGTTACTATAAAATTCCAACTAGAAATGACACTAAAAATTTGAAATGATAAAAAAAAATGTAATACTTTAATAATCATCGACAAATGATTGCAACTACTACTCGTGCTAAGCTATAACCATTTGAGAATTATTAGGTCTTATATTTTTCAAATAGCAGTAAGGCCAGCCAGTTACAATAAAAAAAAATCTTTATTATTAACATGCACCAAAATATTAACACTGAAAACATGTTACCATAAAATTGCAACTAGAAATGACACTAAAAATTTGAAATCATAAAAAAAATGTAATACTTTAATAATCATAGACAAATGATTGCAACTACTACTCGTGCTAAGCTATAACCATTTAAGAATTATTAGGTGTTAAATTTTGCAAATAGCAGTAAGGCCAGCCAATTATAATAAAAAAGTCTTTATTTGATTAAAAACCTTATTAGCTCAAACTAATTCTATTACTTAAAAGAAAAAAAGAAACAAGCACCAAAATATAACCACAGAAAACAAAAAAGTTAAATAAAATCCATTGAAAATTTTAAATGAAAAAAAAAAAAAGATTTAAAACTTTAATAATTATCGACGAATGGTTGCTACTACTACTCGTGCTAAGCTATAACCATTTGAGAATTATTAGGTCTTATATTTTTCAAATAGCAGTAAGGTCAGCCAGTTACAATAAAAAAAAATCTTTATTATTAACATGCACCAAAATATTAACACTGAAAACATGTTACCATAAAATTGCAACTAGAAATGACACTAAAAATTTGAAATCATAAAAAAAAATGTAATACTTTAATAATCATCGACAAATGATTGCAACTACTACTCGTGCTAAGCTATAACCATTTGAGAATTATTTGGTCTTATATTTCGCAAATATTGTCACTGAAAAAATGCTAGTTAAATAAAATCCAATTACAAGGACATTGAAAATTTGATATAATTAAAAAAAAAATAAAAAACATAATATTTTCATAATTATCGACAAATTATTGCTACTTCTACTCGTGCTAAGCTATAACCATTTGAGAATTATTTGGTCTCATATTTTGCAAATAGCAGTAGATAGTTACAATAAAAAAATCTTTATTATTAACAAGCACCAAAATATTAACACTGAAAACATTTAACTAAAAAAATCCAACTAGAAATGACACTAAAAATTTGAATTGAAAAAAAAAAAGTAATACTTTAATAACCATCGACAAATTATTGCAACTACTACTCGTGCTAGGCTATAACCATTTGAGAATTATTAGGTGTTATATTTTGCAAATAGCAGTAAGGACAGCCAATTATAATAAAAAAGTCTTTATTTGATTAAAAACCTTATTAGCTCAAACTAATTCTATTACTTAAAAGAAAAAAGAAACAAGCACCAAAATATAACCACAGAAAACAAAAAAGTTAAATAAAATCCATTGAAAATTTTAAATGAAAAAAAAAAAAAGATTTAAAACTTTAATAATTATCGACGAATGGTTGCTACTACTACTCGTGCTAAGCTATAACCATTTGAGAATTATTAGGTCTTATATTTTGCAAATAGCAGTAGATAGTTACAATAAAAAAATCTTTATTATTAACAAGCACGCAAATATTAACACTGAAAACATTTAACTAAAAAAATCCATCTAGAAATGACACTAAAAATTTGAAATGAAAAAAAAAATGTAATACTTTAATAATCATCGACAAATGATTGCAACTACTACTCGTGCTAAGCTATAACCATTTAAGAATTATTAGGTGTTAAATTTTGCAAATAGCAGTAAGGCCAGCCAATTATAATAAAAAAGTCTTTATTTGATACAAAACTTTCTTAGCTCAAACTAATTATATTACTTAAAAGAAAAAAAGAAACAAGCACCAAAATATAACCACTGAAAACAAAAAAGTTAAATAAAATCCATTGAAAATTTGAAATGAAAAAAAAAAAAAAAAAAGATTTAAAACTTTAATAATTATCGACGAATGGTTGCTACTACTGCACGTGCTGAGCTATAACCATTTGAGAATTATTACGTCTTATATTTTGCAAATAGCAGTAAGGCCAGCCAGTTATAATAAGAAAATCTTTATTTGATTCAAAAGCTTATTAGCTCAAACTAATTCTATTAATTAAAAGAAAACAAGTAAGAAGGCTCTAGTCGAGACGGCTCGACTACGAGATACCCTGAACCCTGCCAAAAAAAAATATTCTTCTTCTTACCGCAGGTATATATTACGCGCCCTCTGCTAACCGCGCAGTTGCTGCCGACGGTTGGGGGTGGGATGGGCTGTATTTTGAACGCTTATAACTCCGTTTCTAGATGGACTATCTTCATGAAACTTTCAGAATATATTATTTGCATTCAAATTTGTCCATTTGCCAAATTACAAGTCTCTAGTAGTTGAAATGCGTTTTTTTCAAATTGGTGGCGAAGGGGGCGTGGCATCCAAATCTGAAAATTACATAATCTACGTATCCATAATATCTATCTAAATATACAAATTTGAAGTCTCTAGCTAAAAGGTTGTAGAAGTTATGCTCCAAAAACCTAAAAAACGTAAACAAATTTTCGATTTTTTTATCGATAATTAAGGAATGGGATGAGTTATCGAAAAAACAAAATAAACTTGTACTGCGTAAATAAGATACGAGTATTCATGTGAAATTTCAGCTCTCTAGCTCTTGTAGTTTCCGAAATCTCGACGTTCATACGGACGGACGGACGGACAGACGGACAGGGCTATATCAACTTATTTTTTTGTGCTGATCAAGAATATATATACTTTATGGGGTCTGCGACGTTTCCTTTTGCCTGTTACATACATTTTCACAAAAACATTATACCCTGAATTCCCATTTTCAATGGGTTCAGGGTATAACAAGTAAGAAGGCTCTAGTCGAGACGGCTCGACTACGAGATACCCTGAACCCTGCAAAAAAATTAATATTCTTCTTCTTTACGCACGTATAGCGCGCGCTCTGCTAATCGCGCAGTTGCTGCCGACGGTTGGGGGTGGGATGGGCTGTACTTTGAGCGCTTATAACTCCGTTTCTAGATAGACTATCTTCATGAAACTTTCAGAATATATTAATTGCATTCAAATTTGTCCATTTGCCAAATTACAAGTCTCTAGTAGTTGAAATGCGTTTTTTTCAAATTGGGGGCGAAGGGGGCGTGGCATCCAAAATCTGAAAATTACATAATCTACGTATCCATAATATCTATCTAAATATACAAATTTGAAGTCTCTAGCTAAAAGGTTGTAGAAGTTATGCTCCAAAAACCTAAAAAACGTAAACAAATTTTCGATTTTTTATCGATAATTAAGGAATGGGATGAGTTATCGAAAAAACAAAATAAACTTGTACTGCGTAACTAAGATACGAGTGTTCGTGTAAAATTTCAGCTATCTAGCTTTTGTAGTTTCCGAAATCTCGACGTTCATACGGACGGACGGACGGACGGACGGACGGACGGACGGACGGACGGACGGACGGACGGACAGACGGACAGGGCTATATCAACTTATTTTTTTGTGCTGATCAAGAATATATATACTTTGTGGGGTCTGCGACGTCTCCTTCTGCCTGTTACATACATTTTCACAAAAACATTATACCCTGAATTCCCATTTTCAATGGGTTCAGGGTATAAAAAAGAAACAATCACCAAAATATTACCACTGAAAGAATGCTAGTTAAATAAAATCCAATTAAAAGGACATTGAAAATTTGATATAAAAAAAAAAAACATTTAATACTTTCACAATTATCGACAAATTATTGCTACTACTACTCGTGCTAAGCTATAACAATTTGAGAATTATTAGGTCTTATATTTTGCAAATACCAGTAAGGCCAGCCAGTTACAATAAAAAGTCTTTATTATTAACAAGCACCAAAATATTAACATGTTACTAAAAAAATCCAACTAAAAATGGCACTAAAAATTTGAAATGAAGCTAAGCTAAGCTATAACCATTTGAGAATTATTAGGTATTATATTTTGCAAATAGCAGTAAGGCCAGACAGTTACAATAAAAAAAATCTTTATTATTAACAAGCACCAAGCACTGAAAACATGTTACTAAAAGAATCCAACTAGAAATGACACTAAAAATTTGAAATGAAAAAAAAATGTAATACTTTAATAATCATAGACAAATGATTGCAACTACTACTCGTGCTAAGCTATAACCATTTGAGAATTATTAGGTCTTATATTTTGCAAATAGCAGTAAGGCCAGCCAGTTATAATAATAAAATCTTTATTTGATTCAAAAGCTTATTAGCTCAAACTAATTCTATTAATTAAAAGAAAAAAAGAAACAAGCCCCAAAATATCACCACTGAAAATAAAAAAGTTAAATAAAATCCAATTAAAAGGACATTGAAAATTTGATAAAAAAAAAAAAAAGTTTAATACTTTTATAATTATCGACAAATTATTGCTACTACTACTCGTGCTAAGCTATAACCATTTGAGAATTATTAGGTCTTATATTTTGCAAATACCAGTAAGGCCAGCCAGTTACAATAAAAAGTCTTTATTATTAACAAGCACCAAAATATTAACATGTTACTAAAAAAATCCAACTAAAAATGGCACTAAAAATTTGAAATGAAAAAAAAATGTAATACTTTAATAATCATAGACAAATGATTGCAACTACTACTCGTGCTAAGCTATAACCATTTGAGAATTATTAGGTCTTATATTTTGCAAATAGCAGTAAGGCCAGCCAGTTATAATAATAAAATCTTTATTTGATTCAAAAGCTTATTAGCTCAAACTAATTCTATTAATTAAAAGAAAAAAAGAAACAAGCCCCAAAATATCACCACTGAAAATAAAAAAGTTAAATAAAATCCATTGAAAATTTGAAATGAAAAAAAAAAAAGATTTAAAACTTTAATTATTATCGCCGAATGGTTGCTACTACTACTCGTACTAAGCTATAACCATTTGAGAATTATTAGGTCTTATATTTTGCAAATAGCAGTAAGGCCAGCCAATAATAATAAAAAAGTCTTTATTTGATTCAAAACCTTATTAGCTCAAACTAATTCGATTACTTAAAAGAAAAAAAGAAACAATCACCAAAATATCACCACTGAAAACAAAAAAGTTAAATAAAATCCATTGAAAATTTGAAATGAAAAAAAAAAAAGATTTAAAACTTTAATAATTATCGACGAATGGTTGCTACTACTACTCGTGCTAAGCTATAACCATTTGAGAATTATTAGGTCTTATATTTTGCAAATAGCAGTAAGGTCAGACAGTTACAATAAAAAAATCTTTATTTGATACAAACCCTTATTAACTCAAACTAATTCGATTACTTAAAAGAAAAAAAGAAACAATCACCAAAATATCACCACTGAAAACAAAAAAGTTAAATAAAATCCATTGAAAATTTGAAATGAAAAAAAAAAAAAGATTTAAAACTTTAATAATTATCGACGAATGGTTGCTACTACTACTCGTGCTAAGCTATAACCATTTGAGAATTATTAGGTCTTATATTTTGCAAATAGCAGTAAGGCCAGCCAGTTACAATAAAAAAAATCTTTATTATTAACAAGCACCAAGCACTGAAAACATGTTACCTAAAGAATCCAACTAGAAATGACACTAAAAATTTGAAATGATAAAAAAAAAATGTAATACTTTAATAATCATAGACAAATGATTGCAACTACTACTCGTGCTAAGCTATAATCATTTGAGAATTATTAGGTCTTATATTTTGCAAATAGCAGTAAGGCCAGCCAGTTATAATAATAAAATCTTTATTTGATTCAAAAGCTTATTAGCTCAAACAAATTGTATTAATTAAAAGAAAAAAAGAAACAAGCACCAAAATATCACCACTGAAAATAAAAAAGTTAAATAAAATCCATTGAAAATTTGAAATGAAAAAAAAAAAAAAGATTTAAAACTTTAATAATTATCGACGAATGGTTGCTACTACTACTCGTGCTAAGCTATAACCATTTGAGAATTATTAGGTCTTATATTTTGCAAATAGCAGTAAGGTCAGACAGTTACAATAAAAAAATCTTTATTTGATACAAACCCTTATTAACTAAAACTAATTCTATTAATTAAAAGAAAAACAGAAACAATCACCAAAATATTACCACTGAAAAAATGCTAGTTAAATAAAATCCAATTAAAAGGACATTGAAAATTTTATATAAAAAAAAAACATTTAATACTTTCATAATTATCGACAAATTATTGCTACTACTACTCGTGCTAAGCTATTACAATTTGAGAATTATTAGGTCTTATATTTTGCAAATACCAGTAAGGCCAGCCAGTTACAATAAAAAATCTTTATTATTAACAAGCACCAAAATATTTACACTGAAAACATGTTACTAAAAAAATCCAATTAGAAATGACACTAAAAATTTGAAATGACGCTAAGCTAAGCTATAACCATTTGAGAATTATTAGGTCTTATATTTTGCAAATAGCAGTAAGGCCAGACAGTTACAATAAAAAAAATCTTTATTATTAACAAGCACCAAGCACTGAAAACATGTTACTAAAAGAATCCAACTAGAAATGACACTAAAAATTTGAAATGAAAAAAAAAAATGTAATACTTTAATAATCATAGACAAATGATTGCAACTACTACTCGTGCTAAGCTATAATCATTTGAGAATTATTAGGTCTTATATTTTGCAAATAGCAGTAAGGCCAGCCAGTTATAATAATAAAATCTTTATTTGATTCAAAAGCTTATTAGCTCAAACTAATTCTATTAATTAAAAGAAAAAAAGAAACAAGCACCACAATATTACCACTGAAAAAATGCTAGTTAAATAAAATCCAATTAAAAGGACATTGAAAATTTGATAAAAAAAAAAAAAGTTTAATACTTTTATAATTATCGACAAATTATTGCTACTACTACTCGTGCTAAGCTATAACCATTTGAGAATTATTAGGTCTTATATTTTGCAAATACCAGTAAGGCCAGCCAGTTACAATAAAAAATCTTTATTATTAACAAGCACCAAAATATTAACATGTTACTAAAAAAATCCAACTAAAAATGGCACTAAAAATTTGAAATGAAAAAAAATTGTAATACTTTAATAATCATAGACAAATGATTGCAACTACTACTCGTGCTAAGCTATAACCATTTGAGAATTATTAGGTCTTATATTTTGCAAATAGCAGTAAGGCCAGCCAGTTATAATAATAAAATCTTTATTTGATTCAAAAGCTTATTAGCTCAAACTAATTCTATTAATTAAAAGAAAAAAAGAAACAAGCCCCAAAATATCACCACTGAAAATAAAAAAGTTAAATAAAATCCATTGAAAATTTGAAATGAAAAAAAAAAAAAGATTTAAAACTTTAATTATTATCGCCGAATGGTTGCAACTACTACTCGTGCTAAGCTATAACCATTTGAGAATTATTAGGTCTTATATTTTGCAAATACCAGTAAGGCCAGCCAGTTACATAAAAAAAAATCTTTATTATTAACAAGCACCAAAATATTAACACTGAAAACATGTTACTAAAAAAATCCAACTAGAAATGACACTAAAAATTTGAAATGAAAAAAAAAATGTAATACTTTAATAATCATCGACAAATGATTTTGCAAATAGCAGTAAGGCCAGCCAATTATAATAAAAAAAGTCTTTATTTGATTCAAAACCTTACTAGCTCAAACTAATTCGATTACTTAAAAGAAAAAAAGAAACAATCACCAAAATATCACCACTGAAAATAAAAAGTTAAATAAAATCCATTGAAAATTTGAAATGAAAAAAAAAAAGATTTAAAACTTTAATAATTATCGACGAGTGGTTGCTACTACTACTCGTGCTAAGCTATAACCATTTGAGAGTTATTAGGTCTTATATTTTGCAAATAGCAGTAAGGTCAGCCAGTTACAATAAAAAAATCTTTATTTGATACAAACCCATATTAACTCAAACTGATTCTATTAATAAAAAAAAAAAAACAAACAATCACCAAAATATTACCACTGAAAAAATGCTAGTTAAATAAAATCCAATTAAAAGGACATTGAAAATTTGATATAAAAAAAAAAAACATTTAATACTTTCATAATTATCGACAAATTATTGCTACTACTACTCGTGCTAAGCTATAACCATTTGAGAATTATTAGGTCTTATATTTTGCAAATAGAAGTAAGGTCAGCCAGTTACAATAAAAAAATCTTTATTTGATACAAAAGCTTATTAACTCAAACTAATTCTATTAATTAAAAGAAATAAAGAATCAATCACCAAAATATTACCACTGAAAAAATGCTAGTTAAATAAAATCCAATTAAAAGGACATTGAAAATTTGATATATAAAAAAAAGTTTAATAATTTCATAATTATCGACAAATTGTTGCTACTACTACTCGTGCTAAGCTATAACCATTTGAGAATTATTAGGTCTTATATTTTGCAAATAGCAGTAAGGCCAGCCAGTTATAATAATAAAATCTTTATTTGATTCAAAAGCTTATTAGCTCAAACTAATTCTATTAATTAAAAGAAAAAAAGAAACAAGCACGAAAATATCACCACTGAAAATAAAAAAGTTAAATAAAATCCATTGAAAATTTGAAATGAAAAAAAAAAGATTTATAACTTTAATAATTATCGACGAATGGTTGCTACTACTGCACGTGCTAAGCTATAACCATTTGAGAATTATTAGGTCTTATATTTTGCAAATAGCAGTAAGGTCAGCCAGTTACAATAAAAAAATCTTTATTTGATACAAACCCTTATTAACTAAAACTAAATCTATTAATTAAAAGAAAAAAAGAAACAATCACCAAAATATTACCACTGAAAAAATGCTAGTTAAATAAAATCCAATTAAAAGGACATTGAAAATTTGATATAAAAAAAAAACATTTAATACTTTCATAATTATCGACAAATTATTGCTACTACTACTCGTGCTAAGCTATAACCATTTGAGAATTATTAGGTCTTATATTTTGCAAATAGCAGTAAGGCCAGACAGTTACAATAAAAAAATCTTTATTATTAACAAGCACCAAGCACTGAAAACATGTTACTAAAAGAATCCAACTAGAAATGACACTAAAAATTTGAAATGAAAAAAAATGTAATACTTTAATAATCATAGACAAATGATTGCAACTACTACTCGTGCTAAGCTATTATCATTTGAGAATTATTAGGTCTTATATTTTGCAAATAGCAGTAAGGCCAGCCAGTTATAATAATAAAATCTTTATTTGATTCAAAAGCTTATTAGCTCAAACTAATTCTATTAATTAAAAGAAAAAAAGAAACAAGCACCACAATATTACCACTGAAAAAATGCTAGTTAAATAAAATCCAATTAAAAGGACATTGAAAATTTGATAAAAAAAAAAAATTTAATAATTTCATAATTATCGACAAATTATTGCTACTACTACTCGTGCTAAGCTATAACCATTTGAGAATTATTAGGTCTTATATTTTGCAAATACCAGTAAGGCCAGCCAGTTACAATAAAAAAATCTTTATTATTAACAAGCACCAAAATATTAACATGTTACCAAAAAAATCCAACTAAAAATGGCACTAAAAATTTGAAATGAAAAAAAAATGTAATACTTTAATAATCATCGACAAATGATTGCAACTACTACTCGTGCTAAGCTATAACCATTTGAGAATTATTAGGTCTTATATTTTGCAAATAGCAGTAAGGCCAGCCAGTTATAATAATAAAATCTTTATTTGATTCAAAAGCTTATTAGCTCAAACTAATTCTATTAATTAAAAGAAAAAAAGAAACAAGCCCCAAAATATCACCACTGAAAATAAAAAAGTTAAATAAAATCCATTGAAAATTTGAAATGAAAAAAAAAAGATTTAAAACTTTAATTATTATCGCCGAATGGTTGCTACTACTACTCGTGCTAAGCTATAACCATTTGAGAATTATTAGGTCTTATATTTTGCAAATAGCAGTAAGGCCAGCCAGTTACAATAAAAAAAATCTTTATTATTAACAAGCACCAAGCACTAAAAACATGTTACCTAAAAAAATCCAACTAGAAATGACACTAAAAATTTGAAATGAAAAAAAAGATTTAAAACTTTAATAATCATAGACAAATGATTGCAACTACTACTCGTGCTAAGCTAAATTCATTTGAGAATTATTAGGTCTTATATTTTGCAAATAGCAGTAAGGCCAGCCAGTTATAATAATAAAATCTTTATTTGATTCAAAAGCTTATTAGCTCAAACTAATTCTATTAATTAAAAGAAAAAAAGAAACAAGCACCAAAATATCACCACTGAAAATAAAAAAGTTAAATAAAATCCATTGAAAATTTGAAATGAAAAAAAAAAAGATTTAAAACTTTAATAATTATCGACGAATGGTTGCTACTACTACTCGTGCTAAGCTATAACCATTTGAGAATTATTAGGTCTTATATTTTGCAAATAGCAGTAAGGTCAGCCAGTTACAATAAAAAAATCTTTATTTGATACAAACCCTTATTAACTCAAACTAATTCTATTAATTAAAAGAAAAACAGAAACAATCACCAAAATATTACCACTGAAAAAATACTAGTTAAATAAAATCCAATTAAAAGGACATTGAAAATTTGAAATAAAAAAAAAACATTTAATACTTTAATAATTATCGACAAATGATTGCTACTACTACTCGTGCTAAGCTATAACCATTTGAGAATTATTAGGTCTTATATTTTGCAAATACCAGTAAGGCCAGCCAGTTACATAAAAAAATCTTTATTATTAACAAGCACCAAAATATTAACACTGAAAACATGTTACTAAAAAAATCCAACTAGAAATGACACTAAAAATTTGAAATGAAAAAAAAAATGTAATACTTTAATAATCATCGACAAATGATTTTGCAAATAGCAGTAAGGCCAGCCAATTATAATAAAAAAGTCTTTATTTGATTCAAAACCTTACTAGCTCAAACTAATTCGATTACTTAAAAGAAAAAAAGAAACAATCACCAAAATATCACCACTGAAAACAAAAAAGTTAAATAAAATCCATTGAAAATTTGAAATGAAAAAAAAAAAGATTTAAAACTTTAATAATTATCGACGAGTGGTTGCTACTACTACTCGTGCTAAGCTATAACCATTTGAGATTTATTAGGTCTTATATTTTGCAAATAGCAGTAAGGCCAGCCAGTTACAATAAAAAATCTTTATTTGATTCAAAACCTTATTAACTCAAACTGATTCTATTAATTAAAAGAAAAAACAGAAACAAGCACCAAAATATTACCACTGAAAAAAAGAAAGTTAAATAAAATCCAATTAAAAGGACATTGAAAATTTGAAATAAAAAAAAAATTTAAAACTTTAATAATCATCGACAAATGATTGCAACTACTACTCGTGCTAAGCTATAACCATTTGAGAATTATTAGGTCTTATATTTTGCAAATAGCAGTAAGGCCAGCCAGTTATAATAATAAAATCTTTATTTGATTCAAAAGCTTATTAGCTCAAACTAATTCTATTAATTAAAAGAAAAAAAAGAAACAAGCACCAAAATATCACCACTGAAAATAAAAAAGTTAAATAAAATCCATTGAAAATTTGAAATGAAAAAAAAAAAAGATTTAATAACTTTAATAATTATCGACAAATGGTTGCTACTACTGCTCGTGCTAAGCTATAACCATTTGAGAATTATTAGGTCTTATATTTTGCAAATAGCAGTAAGGCCAGCCAGTTACAATAAAAAAATCTTTATTTGATTCAAAACCTTATTAGCTCAAACTAAATCGATTACTTAAAAGAAAAAAAGAAACAATCACCAAAATATCACCACTGAAAACAAAAATAGTTAAATAAAATCCAATTAAAAGGACATTGAAAATTTGAAATGAAAAAAAAATTTAATACTTTCATAATTATCGACAAATGGTTGCTACTACTACTCGTGCTAAGCTATAACCATTTGAGAATTATTAGGTCTTATATTTTGCAAATAGCAGTAAGGCCAGCCAGTTACAATAATAAAATCTTTATTTGATTCAAAAGCTTATTAGCTCAAACTAATTCTATTAATTAAAAGAAAAAAAGAAACAAGCACCAAAATATTACCACTGAAAAAATGCTAGTTAAATAAAATCCAATTAAAAGGACATTGAAAATTTGATATAAAAAAAAAAGTTTAATAATTTCATAATTATCGACAAATTATTGCTACTACTACTCGTGCTAAGCTATAACCATTTGAGAATTATTAGGTCTTATATTTTGCAAATAGCAGTAAGGCCAGCCAGTTATAATAAAAAAATCTTTATTTGATTCAAAAGCTTATTAGCTCAAACTAATTCTATTAATTAAAAGAAAAAAAGAAACAAGCACCAAAATATCACCACTGAAAATAAAAAAGTTAAATAAAATCCATTGAAAATTTGAAATGAAAAAAAAAATAAATATGTAATACTTTAATAATCATCGACAAATATTTGCAACTACTGCTGGTGCTAAGCTATAGCCATTTGAGAATTATTAGGTCCGATAGTTTGCAAATAGCAGTAAGGCCAGCTAGTTACAATAAAAATATCTTTATTTGATTCGAAACCTTATTAGCTCAAATTGGTTCTATTAATTAAAAAAAAAAAAGGAACAAGCCCCAAAATATTAACACTGAAAACATGTTAGTAAAAAAAATCCATTCAAAATTTGAAATGAAAAAAAAAAAAAGATTTAAAACTTTAACAATTATCGACAAATGGTTGCTACTACTACTCTTGCTAAGCTATAACCATTTGAGAATTATCAGGTCTTATATTTTGCAAATAGCAGTAAGGTCAGCCAGTTACAATAAAAAAATCTTTATTTGATACAAACCCTTATTAACTAAAACTAATTCTATTAATTAAAAGAAAAAAAGAAACAATCACCAAAATATCACCACTGAAAACAAAAAAGTTAAATAAAATCCATTGAAAATTTGAAATTGAAAAAAAAAGATTTAAAACTTTAATAATTATCGACGAATGGTTGCTACTACTACACGTGCTAAGCTATAACCATTTGAGAATTATTAGGTCTTATATTTTGCAAATAGCAGTAAGGCCAGCCAATTATAATAAAAAAGTCTTTATTTGATTCAAAACCTTATTAGCTCAAACTAATTCGATTACTTAAAAGAAAAAAAGAAACAATCACCAAAATATCACCACTGAAAACAAAAAAGTTAAATAAAATCCATTGAAAATTTGAAATGAAAAAAAAAGAATTAAAACTTTAATAATTATCGACGAGTGGTTGCTACTACTACTCGTGCTAAGCTATAACCATTTGAGAATTATTAGGTCTTATATTTTGCAAATAGCAGTAAGGCCAGCCAATTATAATAAAAAAATCTTTATTTGATTCAAAACCTTATTAGCTCAAACTAATTCGATTACTTAAAAGAAAAAAAGAAACAATCACCAAAATATCACCACTGAAAACAAAAAAGTTAAATAAAATCCATTGAAAATTTGAAATGAAAAAAAAAAGATTTAAAACTTTAATAATTATCGACGAGTGGTTGCTACTACTACTCGTGCTAAGCTATAACCATTTGAGAATTATTAGGTCTTATATTTTGCAAATACCAGTAAGGCCAGCCAGTTATAATAAAAAAGTCTTTATTTGATTCAAAACCTTATTAGCTCAAACTAATTCGATTACTTAAAAGAAAAAAAAAGAAACAATCACCAAAATATCACCACTGAAAACAAAAAAGTCCAACTAGAAATGACATTGAAAATTTGAAATGAAAAAAAAAAATGTAATACTTTAATAATCATCGACAAATGATTGCAACTACTACTCGTGCTAAGCTATAACCATTTGAGAATTATTAGGTCTTATATTTTGCAAATAGCAGTAAGGCCAGCCAATTATAATAAAAAAGTCTATATTTGATTCAAAACCTTATTAGCTCAAACTAATTCGATTACTTAAAAGAAAAAAAGAAACAATCACCAAAATATCACCACTGAAAACAAAAAAGTTAAATAAAATCCATTGAAAATTTGAAATGAAAAAAAAAAAGATTTAAAACTTTAATAATTATCGACAAATGGTTGCTACTACTACTCGTGCTAAGCTATAACCATTTGAGAATTATTAGGTCTTATATTTTGCAAATAGCAGTAAGGCCAGCCAGTTATAATAATAAAATCTTTATTTGATTCAAAAGCTTATTAGCTCAAACTAATTCTATTAATTAAAAGAAAAAAAGAAACAAGCACCAAAATATCACCACTGAAAACAAAAAAGGTAAATAAAATCCATTGAAAATTTGAAATGAAAAAAAAAAAAGATTTAAAACTTTAATAATTATCGACGAATGGTTGCTACTACTACACGTGCTAAGCTACAACCATTTGAGAATTATTAGGTCTTATATTTTGCAAATAGCAGTAAGGCCAGCCAATTATAATAAAAAAGTCTTTATTTGATTCAAAACCTTATTAGCTCAAACTAATTCGATTACTTAAAAGAAAAAAAGAAACAATCACCAAAATATCACCACTGAAAACAAAAAAGTTAAATAGAAATCCATTGAAAATTTGAAATGAAAAAAAAAAGATTTAAAACTTTAATAATTATCGACGAGTGGTTGCTACTACTACTCGTGCTAAGCTATAACCATTTGAGAATTATTAGGTCTTATATTTTGCAAATACCAGTAAGGCCAGCCAATTATAATAAAAAAGTCTATATTTGATACAAAACCTTATTAGCTCAAACTAATTCGATTACTTAAAAGAAAAAAGAAACAATCACCAAAATATCACCACTGAAAACAAAAAAGTTAAATAAAATCCATTGAAAATTTGAAATGAAAAAAAAAGAATTAAAACTTTAATAATTATCGACGAGTGGTTGCTACTACTACTCGTGCTAAGCTATAACCATTTGAGAATTATTAGGTCTTATATTTTGCAAATAGCAGTAAGGCCAGCCAATTATAATAAAAAATCTTTATTTGATTCAAAACCTTATTAGCTCAAACTAATTCGATTACTTAAAAGAAAAAAAGAAACAATCACCAAAATATCACCACTGAAAACAAAAAAGTTAAATAAAATCCATTGAAAATTTGAAATGAAAAAAAAAAATTTAAAACTTTAATAATTATCGACGAGTGGTTGCTACTACTACTCGTGCTAAGCTATAACCATTTGAGAATTATTAGGTCTTATATTTTGCAAATAGCAGTAAGGCCAGCCAGTTACAATAAAAAAATCTTTATTATTAACAAGCACCAAAATATTAACACTGAAAACATGTTACTAAAAAATCCAACTAGAAATGACACTAAAAATTTGAAATGAAAAAAAAAATGTAATAATTTAACAATCATCGACAAATGATTGCAACTACTACTCGTGCTAAGCTATAACCATTTGAGAATTATTAGGTCTTATATTTTGCAAATACCAGTAAGGCCAGCCAATTATAATAAAAAAGTCTATATTTGATACAAAACCTTATTAGCTCAAACTAATTCGATTACTTAAAAGAAAAAAAGAAACAATCACCAAAATATCACCACTGAAAACAAAAAAGTTAAATAAAATCCATTGAAAATTTGAAAATTTGAAAAAAAAAAAAATTTAAAACTTTAATAATTATCGACAAATGGTTGCTACTACTACTCGTGCTAAGCTATAACCATTTGAGAATTATTAGGTCTTATATTTTGCAAATAGCAGTAAGGCCAGCCAATTATAATAAAAAAAGTCTTTATTTGATTCAAAACCTTATTAGCTCAAACTAATTCGATTACTTAAAAGAAAAAAAGAAACAATCACCAAAATATCACCACTGAAAACAAAAAAGTTAAATAAAATCCATTGAAAATTTGAAATGAAAAAAAAAAGAATTAAAACTTTAATAATTATCGACGAGTGGTTGCTACTACTACTCGTGCTAAGCTATAACCATTTGAGAATTATTAGGTCTTATATTTTGCAAATACCAGTAAGGCCAGCCAGTTACAATAAAAAAATCTTTATTATTAACAAGCACCAAAATATTAACACTGAAAACATGTTACTAAAAAAATCCAACTAGAAATGACACTAAAAATTTGAAATGAAAAAAAAAATGTAATACTTTAATAATCATCGACAAATGATTGCAACTACTACTCGTGCTAAGCTATAACCATTTGAGAATTATTAGGTCTTATATTTTGCAAATAGCAGTAAGGCCAGCCAATTATAATAATAAAATCTTTATTTGATTCAAAACCTTATTAGCTCAAACTAATTCGATTACTTAAAAGAAAAAAAGAAACAATCACCAAAATATCACCACTGAAAACAAAAAAGTTAAATAAAATCCATTGAAAATTTGAAATGAAAAAAAAAAGAATTAAAACTTTAATAATTATCGACGAGTGGTTGCTACTACTACTCGTGCTAAGCTATAACCATTTGAGAATTATTAGGTCTTATATTTTGCAAATAGCAGTAAGGCCAGCCAGTTATAATAATAAAATCTTTATTTGATTCAAAGCCTTATTAGCTCAAACTAATTCGATTAATTAAAAGAAAAAAAGAAACAAGCACCAAAATATCACCACTGAAAATAAAAAAGTTAAATAAAATCCATTGAAAATTTGAAAATTTGAAAAAAAAAAGATGTAAAACTTTAATAATCATCGACAAATGATTGCAACTACTACTCGTGCTAAGCTATAACCATTTGAGAATTATTAGGTCTTATATTTTGCAAATAGCAGTAAGGCCAGCCAATTATAAAAAAGTCTTTAATTGATTTAAAACCTTATTAGCTCAAACTAATTCGATTACTTAAAAGAAAAAAAGAAACAATCACCAAAATATCACCACTGAAAATAAAAAAGTTAAATAAAATCCATTGAAAATTTGAAATGAAAAAAAAAAGAATTAAAACTTTAATAATTATCGACGAGTGGTTGCTACTAGTACTCGTGCTAAGCTATAACCATTTGAGAATTATTAGGTCTTATATTTTGCAAATAGCAGTAAGGCCAGCCAGTTACAATAAAAAAAATCTTTATTATTAACAAGCACCAAGCACTGAAAACATGTTACTAAAAAATCTAACTAGAAATGACACTAAAAATTTGAAATGAAAAAAAAAATGTAATAATTTAATAATCATAGACAAATGATTGCAGCTACTACTCGTGCTAAGCTATAACCATTTGAGAATTATTAGGTCTTATATTTTGCAAATAGCAGTAAGGCTAGCCAATTATAATAAAAAAGTCTTTATTTGATTCAAAACCTTATTAGCTCAAACTAATTCGATTACTTAAAAGAAAAAAAGAAACAATCACCAAAATATCACCACTGAAAACAAAAAAGTTAAATAAAATCCATTGAAAATTTGAAATGAAAAAAAAAAGAATTAAAACTTTAATAATTATCGACGAGTGGTTGCTACTACTACTCGTGCTAAGCTATAACCATTTGAGAATTATTAGGTCTTATATTTTGCAAATACCAGTAAGGCCAGCCAGTTACAATAAAAAAATTCTTTATTTATTAACAAGCACCAAAATATTAACACTGAAAACATGTTACTAAAAAAATCCAACTAGAAATGACACTAAAAATTTGAAATGAAAAAAAAAATGTAATACTTTAATAATCATCGACAAATGATTGCAACTACTACTCGTGCTAAGCTATAACCATTTGAGAATTATTAGGTCTTATATTTTGCAAATAGCAGTAAGGCCAGCCAATTATAATAAAAAAGTCTTTATTTGATTCAAATCCTTATTAGCTCAAACTAATTCGATTACTTAAAAGAAACAAAGAAACAATCACCAAAATATCACCACTGAAAACAAAAAAGTTAAATAAAATCCATTGAAAATTTGAAATGAAAAAAAAAAAGAATTAAAACTTTAATAATTATCGACGAGTGGTTGCTACTAGTACTCGTGCTAAGCTATAACCATTTGAGAATTATTTGGTCTTATATTTTGCAAATAGCAGTAAGGCCAGCCAATTATAATAAAAATCTATATTTGATACAAAACCTTATTAGCTCAAACTAATTCGATTACTTAAAAGAAAAAAGAAACAATCACCAAAATATCACCACTGAAAATAAAAAAGTTAAATAAAATCCATTGAAAATTTGAAATGAAAAAAAAAAAGAATTAAAACTTTAATAATTATCGACGAGTGGTTGCTACTAGTACTCGTGCTAAGCTATAACCATTTGAGAATTATTAGGTCTTATATTTTGCAAATAGCAGTAAGGCCAGCCAGTTACAATAAAAAAATCTTTATTATTAACAAGCACCAAGCACTGAAAACATGTTACTAAAAAATCTAACTAGAAATGACACTAAAAATTTGAAATGAAAAAAAAATGTAATAATTTAATAATCATAGACAAATGATTGCAGCTACTACTCGTGCTAAGCTATAACCATTTGAGAATTATTACGTCTTATATTTTGCAAATAGCAGTAAGGCCAGCCAGTTATAATAATAAAATCTTTATTTGATTCAAAAGCTTATTAGCTCAAACTAATTCTATTAATTAAAAGAAAAAAAGAAACAAGCACCAAAATATCACCACTGAAAATAAAAAAGTTAAATAAAATCCATTGAAAATTTGAATTAAAAAAAAAAGATTAAAACTTTAATAATCATCGACGAGTGGTTGCTACTACTACTCGTGCTAAGCTATAACCATTTGAGAATTATTAGGTCTTATATTTTGCAAATAGCAGTAAGGCCAGCCAATTATAATAAAAAAGTCTTTATTTGATTCAAAACCTTATTAGCTCAAACTAATTCGATTACTTAAAAGAAAAAAAGAAACAATCACCAAAATATCACCACTGAAAATAAAAAAGTTAAATAAAATCCATTGAAAATTTGAAATGAAAAAAAAAAGAATTAAAACTTTAATAATTATCGACGAGTGGTTGCTACTACTACTCGTGCTAAGCTATAACCATTTGAGAATTATTAGGTCTTATATTTTGCAAATAGCAGTAAGGCCAGCCAGTTACAATAAAAAAAATCTTTATTATTAACAAGCACCAAAACAACACTGAAAACATGTTACTAAAAAATCTAACTAGAAATGACACTAAAAATTTGAAATGAAAAAAAAATGTAATAATTTAATAATCATCGACAAATGATTGCAACTACTACTCGTGCTAAGCTATAACCATTTGAGAATTATTAGGTCTTATATTTTGCAAATACCAGTAAGGCCAGCCAGTTACAATAAAAAATTTTTATTATTAACAAGCACCAAAATATTAACACTGAAAACATGTTACTAAAAAAATCCAACTAGAAATGACACTAAAAATTTGAAATTAAAAAAAAATGTAATACTTTAACAATCATCGACAAATGATTGCAACTACTACTCGTGCTAAGCTATAACCATTTGAGAATTATTAGGTCTTATATTTTGCAAATAGCAGTAAGGCCAGCCAATTATAATAAAAAAGTCTTTATTTGATTCAAAACCTTATTAGCTCAAACTAATTCGATTACTTAAAAGAAAAAAAGAAACAATCACCAAAATATCACCACTGAAAACAAAAAAGTTAAATAAAATCCATTGAAAATTTGAAATGAAAAAAAAAGAATTAAAACTTTAATAATTATCGACGAGTGGTTGCTACTACTACTCGTGCTAAGCTATAACCATTTGAGAATTATTTGGTCTTATATTTTACAAATACCAGTAAGGCCAGCCAATTATAATAAAAAAGTCTATATTTGATACAAAACCTTATTAGCTCAAACTAATTCGATTACTTAAAAGAAAAAAAGAAACAATCACCAAAATATCACCACTGAAAACAAAAAAGTTAAATAAAATCCATTGAAAATTTGAAATGAAAAAAAAAGAATTAAAACTTTAATAATTATCGACGAGTGGTTGCTACTACTACTCGTGCTAAGCTATAACCATTTGAGAATTATTAGGTCTTATATTTTGCAAATAGCAGTAAGGCCAGCCAGTTATAATAATAAAATCTTTATTTGATTCAAAAGCAAACTAATTCGATTACTTAAAAGATAAAAAGAAACAATCACCAAAATATTACCACTGGAAAAATGCTATGTAAATAAAATCCAATTAAAAGGAGATTGAAAATTTGATATAAAAAAAAAAGTTTAATAATTTCATAATTATCAACAAATTATTACTACTACTACTCGTGCTAAGCTATAACCATTTGAGAATTATTACGTCTTATATTTTGCAAATAGCAGTAAGGCCAGCCAGTTATAATAATAAAATCTTTATTTGATTCAAAAGCTTATTAGCTCAAACTAATTCTATTAATTAAAAGAAAAAAAGAAACAATCACCAAAATATCACCACTGAAAATAAAAAAGTTAAATAAAATCCATTGAAAATTTGAAATAAAAAAAAAAAAGTTTAATAATTTCATAATTATCGACAAATTATTGCTACTACTACTCGTGCTAAGCTATAACCATTTGAGAATTATTAGGTCTTATATTTTGCAAATACCAGTAAGGCCAGCCAGTTACAATAAAAAATCTTTATTATTAAAACAAGCAACCAAAATATTAACACTGAAAACATGTTACTAAAAAAATCCAACTAGAAATGACACTAAAAATTTGAAATGAAAAAAAAAATGTAATACTTTAATAATCATCGACAAATGATTGCAACTACTACTCGTGCTAAGCTATAACCATTTGAGAATTATTAGGTCTTATATTTTGCAAATAGCAGTAAGGCCAGCCAATTATAATAAAAAAGTCTTTATTTGATTCAAAACCTTATTAGCTCAAACTAATTCGATTACTTAAAAGAAAAAAAGAAACAATCACCAAAATATCACCACTGAAAACAAAAAAGTTAAATAAAATCCATTGAAAATTTGAAATGAAAAAAAAAAGAATTAAAACTTTAATAATTATCGACGAGTGGTTGCTACTAGTACTCGTGCTAAGCTATAACCATTTGAGAATTATTAGGTCTTATATTTTGCAAATAGCAGTAAGGCCAGCCAATTATATAAAAGTCTTTAATTGATTCAAAACCTTATTAGCTCAAACTAATTCGATTACTTAAAAGAAAAAAAGAAACAATCACCAAAATATCACCACTGAAAATAAAAAAGTTAAATAAAATCCATTGAAAATTTGAAATGAAAAAAAAAAAGAATTAAAACTTTAATAATTATCGACGAGTGGTTGCTACTAGTACTCGTGCTAAGCTATAACCATTTGAGAATTATTAGGTCTTATATTTTGCAAATAGCAGTAAGGCCAGCCAGTTACAATAAAAAAATCTTTATTATTAACAAGCACCAAGCACTGAAAACATGTTACTAAAAAATCTAACTAGAAATGACACTAAAAATTTGAAATGAAAAAAAAATGTAATAATTTAATAATCATAGACAAATGATTGCAGCTACTACTCGTGCTAAGCTATAACCATTTGAGAATTATTAGGTCTTATATTTTGCAAATAGCAGTAAGGCCAGCCAATTATAATAAAAAAATCTTTATTTGATTCAAAACCTTATTAGCTCAAACTAATTCGATTACTTAAAAGAAAAAAAGAAACAATCACCAAAATATCACCACTGAAAACAAAAAAGTTAAATAAAATCCATTGAAAATTTGAAATTGAAAAAAAAAGAATTAAAACTTTAATAATTATCGACGAGTGGTTGCTACTACTACTCGTGCTAAGCTATAACCATTTGAGAATTATTAGGTCTTATATTTTGCAAATAGCAGTAAGGCCAGCCAGTTATAATAAAAAGTCTTTAATTGATTTAAAACCTTATTAGCTCAAACTAATTCGATTACTTAAAAGAAAAAAAGAAACAATCACCAAAATATCACCACTGAAAATAAAAAAGTTAAATAAAATCCATTGAAAATTTGAAATGAAAAAAAAAAGAA